>PVKC010027051.1:0-15721 GCA_004027635.1 Crocidura indochinensis
CTAGTCCTTAGCTGGCCAAAGCTGTAAGCTTGCAGAATAACCATCTTCAGAGGCAGGGTTCCTACAACCATGACTGACATCCTTCTAGGAAGGAAAGCCCTTTTCCCCTGTAATGGCCCACTAACGCCCTCTACTGAAAGATCTTGACTAGATGATCATTTTAAGGTGAGATGCTTCCAAAAAAAAAATAATCTCAGTTTACTGGCAATGAAGTGTTTGTTAAAAAGCATGAGGAACTAAGTTGTTAAGAAAGGGTATTTGCCTTGCATGCCTCCGGGTTCGATCCCCAGCTTCCCTTCTGGTTCTCCACAGCCTGTAAGGAGTAATTCTGAGTGAATAACCCCTAAACATAGCTGGGTGTGGTTCAAAACAAAACAAACCCAGACAAACAAAAAACCCAAAAGAACTCAACAACATCAAAGATAGAGAGAGCATAGCACAGAGAGGTATATAATAGGTTCTTAGTGGTTGAAAGCAGTGATTATGACTTATTTTATGTGACTGAACACACTCATCTTACTTGGGCAGTTAGGTTGTGGTGTTCCTATTTTCCTGTAATTTATTGTTATGTATTACTGAACTAGACACAAAGTCAAGAGTACATGCCTAAATTATGTCTCTCTATCTCTGTCTCCCTCTGTCACTATCTCTGTTTCTATCTCTCCACAGTGGTGCTGAGGGTTTACTCATAGCTCTGCATTCAGCTATCACTCTTGGCAGGTGTAGGAAGGCATGCCTGATGTTGGGGACAAAATATGGACCAGCTGTATTATCTCTCCTTCTATTTCTCATTGTTAAATTACATATTTCTTTTTCTGTTCTTTTTTCATTCAGGTCTTATATAATATATTAATTGCCTTCACAAAGATGCACAAATTTGAAGACATCGAACTTATTGACATTTTGGCTGGATGTGCCCGGTTCATTATTGTGGGGGTTGGAGGAGTATTTTTTGGAATAATTTTTGGATTCATTTCTGCTTTCATCACACGTTTTACTCAGAATATCTCTGCAATTGAACCACTGATCGTTTTCATGTTCAGCTATTTGTCTTACTTGGCAGCCGAGACACTCTATCTCTCTGGAATACTGGCGTGAGTACAAAGAACTACTTTGTGGAGGAAGATAGTAGTGTCCACGTCTTGCAGACTGGTATCTGGGAAAGCTTTGACTTCCAACAAGAATCCTCCACCATGTTGAATGATTCTAATTTTTTACCTTTATATACTGATTCATGTCTTCTGTCAAACAAATATTTCTCATATTTGTATTAGTTCTCTTCTGTTGATTTCTCTGGGGGAGGAATGCCTATATTAAGGCCAAAGTAGACTACCTCAGAAAATGAATGTAGAGAAGTATTGGGAGAAGTTGATAGTTAAACTCATGTCAGTCAATTATTAGATGGGAATAATAGGTCTTGAGGAAGTAGACTTCCTGATCTTTGCCTTCTATTATTTTGATCATCTAGTTTCTAGAATGATGTATATATGATGAGTAGTCTAGAAACCTACTCTTCTTTATTTCTCATGAGAATATATTACTGAAATGTGTATCTGTGTCAGTATTGGAATGATATATTTATTATTTCAGGACATGTAGTTTTCCCTAGGATATTATCATCAAATTTAATTACTTGATCAAAAAATTTTAACTTTATTGTATAGTGGTATTTACTTTAATTAAGTTTAATAGTGAATAATCTAGGCTGTCATCAATTTCCAAACTTAACTGAGAAAACAATTGAGACAAAGAAAAGTCACTTCTATTCCTTTCTACTGACTTGATAACTAACTCTAAAAAAACAGCAACATGATTGAACAACATTTTATCATTAAAGTTGTAAGAAATGTACTGCCCATTTGGAGATTTGAGGACCTAGCTTAAAGGGAATTACATAGCAATAGTTACTTTATTTTAGACAGAATGAAACTGAATCAGGGGGGAATGATCAAGCTCTTGCTGAAAAACAGGGTATATCTAGTTCTGTTTCAGTTTCTGCATGGATTTGGGTTCTAATTTGTTGCAGACTTGTGATTCATTTTCACCTTTTCTACCACACTCAGTTTGTGCAAGTCCCTTAAAGACTAAGAAAATTAGGAAAGTCTGTTGGAAGCTTCTAGCTAGAAGATACGTAGTTTTTGAGTGAAACAGGATTTGTGGGACCACAGTGATTGTACAGTGGGTACCTACACTCAGTCAACCCAGGTTGATCCTTTTTTTCATATGGTCTCTGAGCAATACCAGGAGTAATTCCTGAACACAGTTAGGAGTAACCCCTGAGCATTGCCAAGAGTAAACCCCTCAACCTCACCCCCACCAAAACAATCAATGAGGATTTGTGTTTCTGAGGTATTAGCAATGATTAGGACTTCTCACAAAGAGGAATATTTTGTGACTTCACTGTGAAGTTCTGCTCTTTTTACAGTATCACAGCCTGTGCAGTGACCATGAAAAAGTATGTAGAAGAAAATGTATCCCAGACATCTTACACGACCATCAAGTATTTCATGAAGATGCTAAGCAGTGTCAGTGAAACCCTTATCTTCATCTTCATGGGAGTGTCCACTGTTGGGAAGAACCATGAGTGGAATTGGGCTTTCATTTGCTTCACCCTCGTCTTTTGCCAGATCTGGAGAGCCATCAGTAAGATACAGTAGAACCCTAAGTATCTTCTGCTAGCTTTGATCATATATTTTCTTGTTTGCTTTCTTACCCTTTTCTGTGAAATAAAAGCAGAACTAATGAGGAAAGGATGAATATTGTGAACCTCAATACTCTTTCATTTTAGAGCTCAGAGAACTCCTAGAACAATCAACAAGAGGCTGGTTGTACCAGTTAGGGCAGTATAGACAGCTTGAAATGACCAGGAATGTTTTATATTTACTCCTTCAATTAGTTCTTAGTAATTAGTGATTGATAAGATTTTGTATTAAAGCAAGAGTAGAAGAAAGGGGTATTTTCTAACTGAAAGAGAACATCTACACATTTTTCCATCTACACATTTAAATATAGCTCAGTAAATTTATCTCTTAGTTTTCACTTCTTCGCCAGTTTGTACCCTTTTGCACCTTAAATCAGACATAGATTACAAACTGTAAGTATTTTCACTTCTGTTATAGGAAAAGTGAGATCACACAAAATGTATTTTGTGTAAGGAAAGTACTGTTAGAAAACATTTCTATAAATAGTACAGATTATTTTAGTTGAGGGTTGAGTATAATACATAATGTAACTTGTATAGCACTTATAAAATATGTCATATTTTTTAAAATGATATTCCTCAAATAATTTTTGCTGGTTTATCTTGTACCTTTGTATTCTAGAGCTAAAAGAATAATAAATATTAAACTATAATATAACCAGTTCTTTTGATTAACATTATATTCAAACATAATTTTAACCAATATTTGAAGCACTTGTAAATGAATAGGAAAGAATGAGTATTATGAACACCTCAATACTCTTTCATCTTCGAGCTCAGAGAACTGCTGGACCAATTACCAAGAGGCTGGTGTTGGCATCTCACTGGAAAAGAGTGAGCCCCAAGCCCAACTCACTGTAGCTAATAAAAGTTGATACACGGGGGTGAGGATGGGGGGGGAAGTTGATACACATAGACCATCTTGTTTTATGTTCTTATAGATAGTAATTTTTTTAAATTTTATATCCGTCCCCTCAGGTTAATACTATTATTATCTTCACTAAGCATGAGAAATATGAATATATGAGAAGATAAAGAACTTAGTCTGAAATTATGTAACTAGTCTATGGAGAACTCAGAAAAAGCAAAACAAAATGTTTAAAAATAAATTTAGGGCTGAGTAGTAGCACAGTAGGCTGTTTGCCATGCACGTGGCTGACTCAGAACAGACACAGGTTCAATCCCCAGCATTCTATATGGTCTCCTGAGACAGGAGTGAATTATTAGTGCAGAACCAAGAGTAACTCTTGAGTGCCAGCAGGTGTAGCCAAAAAAAATCAAATAGTAATAGTAATAATACTAATTTTAATCTATTGTGCCATCACTGTGCATATTAGCAATGGAGCTTGCTGTGAAGTGTCTAATAAATCATCAAGGAGATACTTAGAGCTCTATAATTCTTGAAACTTTAATTAGTCAATCAGAGGGTTAGTGAAGGGAATTTTACCATTAGGCACTATTATACTAGTGATGAATAAGCATGCGGTGTTATCAGTGTGGTTAAAAAAAAAAATACCCTGCTCTACTAGGAAATCCCCATTTGAGACCTTTCTAACTTCCTTTGTTATTTAGGTTGAATCTCAAGAAAAGTTAAGCCAAACTTAAAGATTTTCCCTCTGCAAAGAGCATGTCATTGAGGGAAACTCTTCCATCTTTAAGATTACATGAAGAATAGAAGTTAATAACAACACATTTTGTCTCTTCAGTGATGCCCTTGTTTACTTTGTTTTTGAAATGCAGAGAAACTTATGACTTTTGAGAACTTATATATAATATGTTATATAAAGAAATGTTATATGAAGAAATATCAAAATTTATTTCTTAAGTCTGTGTGTTTTTTATTTTATTCTGGGAACTAACCAGAAAAAAATAAACCTTTGAATAACCATGTGTTTCATATGTAGTTAAAAGTTAAAAATCTTGGGGCCCGGGAGATAGCATGGAGGTAAGGCATTTGCCTTTCATGCAAAAGGTCATCAGTTCGAATCCTGGTGCCCTATATGGTCCCCCGTGCCTGCCAGGAGCAATTTCTGAGCATGGAGCCAGGAGTAACCCCTGAGCACTGCCGGGTGTGACCCAAAAAACAAAAAACAAACCAAAAAAAAGTTAAAAATCTTGATAAGCTATTCCATTTGTTGTGAAAAGTCATGAGTGTAAAGTGGAAATAATTTGCTTGTTTTAAAATCCCTTGAGTTTTCTAGCAGTGAATTTGTACTCATTCCCACCAATCTGACCTCTCTCTCATTTTTTAGGTGTATTTTCTCTCTTCTACATCAACAACCAGTTTCGGACTTTCCCCTTCTCCATCAAAGACCAGACCATAATTTTCTACAGTGGTGTTCGAGGTGCTGGAAGTTTTTCACTTGCATTTTTGCTTCCTCTGTCTCTTTTTCCTAGGAAGAAGATGTTTGTCACTGCCACTCTTGTAGTTATATATTTCACAGTATTTATTCAGGTTAGTAGATTTCTTTCATATTTCTAAAACACATTAATTGAGATATATAAAGCAGTGAGGCATCTTCCCCTACCCCCAGGGAGGACATTGCTTAATTTTCAGACTGACTTGTACTAATACCCAAACAAAATTACCAAGTATTTTTTTTCTTTTATTTATTTATTTATTTATTTATTTATTTTTTGGTTTTTGGGCCACACCCAGTGACGCTCAGGGGTTACTCCTGGCTATGCGCTCAGAAGTCGCTCCTGGCTTGGGGGACTATATGGGAAACTGGGGGATCAAACCGCAGTCCATCCTAGGCTAGCACAGGCAAGGCAGGCACCTTACTTCCAGCACCACTGCCCGGCCCCACAAAATTACCAAGTATTTCTATTTTTTTGGGGGGGGGGGTCACACCTGGCAGTGCTCAGGGGTACTCCTGGCTCCATGCTCAGAAATTGCTCCTGGCAGGCACGGGGGACCATATGGGGCACCAGGATTCGAACCGATGACCTTTTGCATGAAAGGCAAACACCTTACCTCCATGCTATCTCCCAGGCCCCACCAAGTATCTCTAAATTAAAATATTTTTAAATCATATCTATTGTCATCAATAGACCTCTAAAATGTGTAGCTCTTTAATTAATAAAACATGCAGGGGCCGTAGAGATAGCACAGTGGTAAGGCATTTGCCTTGCATGTGGCTGACCCGGGACCAACCCAGTTCAATTCCTGGCATCCCATATGGTCTCGTGAGCTTGCCAGGAGTGATTTCTAAGCACAGAGGCAGGAGTAACTCTTGAGCATTGCTGGGTGTGGCCCCCAAATTAATACATAAAAATAAATAAACAAAATGCTTAAAAAATAAATAAAGCATGTGCCTCCAATATTCCTGGATAACAAATAAATTATAGTTATTGCATATAGCCAAAAATGAGATTTAAATTAAGATTGGCTAGCATAAGTTTAATTTTTGTAATTATCACCAAATTAACAAAATATTATTTTAAAAGATGAAACTAAATCTTGTTTTAAATCATAAATGTAATAACTGCTCTTATTACAGGTTTTAAAGAAGTAAACCCCGAAATATTTATCCAGTAGAAGCTAGAACAAAACAAAGCCATAAAAAGCAGATGTTCTAATAGCTTTGCTGATAGATTTGCTCCCTATAGTGACAATCATCACTATAACAAAACTCTTACTTTTGTATTTCTGATCTAGGGAATCACAATTGGCCCTCTAGTCAGATATTTGGATGTTAAAAAGACCAATAAAAAAGAATCTATCAACGAAGAGCTTCATATTCGTGTAAGTTGTTTTCATAACCACTGAATGTACATGTTCTCCATTTAAGCTATGAAAATAATTTAGAATGTTGATAAAACAAGAATATATTTATCAAATACCACATTTTTGCCTCTTTCTTCTCCAAGTCTATCAAGTTTTTGTATTAGTTTCCAAAGGTTGGTAGAGGAGGAATCACCCCACATATAGTGGCTTAAAGCAGCATAAATATATTTGTGCTCTGGAATTTAGAAGTTCAATGTTAGTATCATTTGATTAAAAATATCATTGTCACAGGACTGTTTTTCTCTTCCTCAATTAAATGCTTACTTATTTTTCAAGGCTTGAATACATTATAAATTTGAACAGTACAGATTTTTATTTTTTCATATGTGTGTGAAGCGCATCTGTCATAAAAGACAAAGTGCTGTTAAAAAATACCATAAAAAACACATTAACTTGAATTCAATATCCTTTCTCAATTCATTTTAGTACTAGCTCAAAATATTCCTAAGTCATCAATTTAAAAAAAAAATACCACAATAGCAACCTTTTTTCTAAACTAGTATTGTTATGCTAAACTTGTACCTGTGAAACCAAGTTATCTGCTCCTAAAGCATACAAGTAGAATAGTCAAAGAATAATAATTACAAATAGTTCATTTTAAAAAAATGGAAAGGAAAGAAGGACTCATCTATCCCAAGAAATTTTCCAAGACTGAAAAAATTCTATTTGGTTTCAAGTCGGGGATAACCTTTGCATTTCTTTGCTCTACTCTCCAACTTCTCATGTAGGTCCTTTAACTCTTTTCTAAAAAATAATTTTCATTGTTGTCAACATAAATTACAAGTCTTTCACTATAATATTTAAAGTGGATAGTGACATTGAATCAGAGGTATTCCTACCATCAGTGTTGTCCTCTCTCCAACCCTGTTTCCAGCATTGCTCTCCTTTACCTCTTTCAGATAGCAGCTTTTATAGTCTGAGATTGGACTATTAGGTCTAACAGATTTCTTCCAATTGGCTATCTTTTATTTTTTTAACCCAATCTGGTAGATTCTGACATTTTAACAGAGCAACAGAACATATAAAAGTTGTACATTAAGAGTTTTGTTATAAGGAATTGACTCTTCAATTGTAGAAGCTGGCAGACAAGTTGTAAAATTGATCATAAGGAAAGTCAACTGGATTTCTCAGATATGGAATTTGTACAACCAATTTTTTTTCTTTTTTCACAAAAACTGCAATTTGGCTGTTCAGACCTTTCAAGTGATAAGTACTGCCCCCCTTCCCACAATCCCTTTGTGGTATATAGATTATCTACTTAAGCCTTTTAAAATCATGAACTCTAATTTGCAAAAATACTTTTACAGTATCATTTAGGTTAGCAGTTAGTAATAACCAGGGACTGACTGATTCAAGTTCACATACCAAAAAGCTATCACAGTATCTGAATTGAATATTGCCCCAGTTCCTTCTAAAATCATTGTTTTCTTCTCTTTCTGAGAGTTCAATCAGAAAGAAAAAAAAGGTGTTTTGGGGTTACTGATCCTTCACTAATCAATAATTGTGCCCCACCCTAGGGTGTGATTTGGTGATAGTATATTGGATTATTCCTTACTTGGTATTCTGCTCCCACCCTAGTGGTGGTACCTGATTCTTGTTTATAAAAGCTAGGATCTGAGAAAGGATTGGGGGTCATTCTGGGACGAGTTTTTCAGCCTTATCTACTGAATAAAGCTAATATCTTCTGAAGTCTGATTGCCTGTGAGTTTTCTACCCAACGCTATCCTGAACCCTCAGGGTGGCCAGCTGAACAAGGTGGCAGACCAATGGTCCAAGCTGGAGGAGAAACACCTCATCCTCTATCCCATCATTTTCCAGCCCCATCAAGGGCTGAATTACAAGTGTTTATGGATACTTCACACATTTCCTATAAGTGTTTGAGAGGAGACAGTTTTTTGTCTTTCATAATAAAGATGAGGGCAATCTTGAGCCTGGTTTCCTTTTGTTCAAGTTCAACATGATATTGAATGAATACCATTACATATGACTCCAAGCACTAATACTAAAGTCTACTAAAGGAAGATAAAAGGAGATAAACATTATCTCACTTAATGATTTTTAGTCTCACAACTGTTTTGAATGATATGGCCAAAGATGAAACAGATATGAGCAAGCAATGATTAAGAAAAGTAGCCTAATAAAGGTTACTTAAGTTTTGAGGGAACAATTAGTCCAGAAAATTTTTAGAGTTCTTTAATATCAGAATTTATTACTCTCACACTAGGAAACCTATCTTTCAAAATCAGCCTTAAATACTTCAAGCCCAAATTAAAAATTTCAAAATTGTTTTCAGAGTTCATAGAGGAAGATAAAACTCTTTCTTTTCCTTTTGGGAGGACCACACCTGTTATGTTCAGGAGTTACTCCTGTCTATGCGCTCAGAAATCACTCCATAAGGGACATCGGGGATCAAATGAAGGGCAGTGTGCAAAGCAAATATCCTACCACTATGCTATTGCTCTGGCCCCAAGACTATTTTAAATATAAAAAGTTTTGACCTAATTAAAGAGATTTAGTTTTTACTTTTATCTTATTTAGTCACCATTTGTTCTAATTACCTAAAATATATTAAAATAGTAAGTTTAGATACTTAAAATACAGTTATTTAAGTATTTCACTCTTTTAATTATTTTTTTCTCAAAAAATTGAATATTGATAGTACTAAAGTAAAGCAGGGGCCAAGACAATAGTAAGTAGGGCATTTGCCTTTCATCATCTGACCTTGTTCAATCCCAGCATAATGTTCCCTGAGTCAGGCTGGACCAATTCTTGAGTGCAGATCCAGGAGCACTGCTGAGTGTGGCACAAAAATCAAAAAAGAAAAGTAAAACTAATTTGTTTAGTAAATATCTATTATTTGGATGGCAAAATGAAATACTGAAATAGAATCATACTATAAAAATGAAGTTTATGAATAAATTTTGTTGTATTTTATAATAAAATGTACATGAAATATTTTCAGAAACTATAAATTTATTCTAGACATTACCTTTTCATTGACAGTGAAATTAAAGTAATAGTTAACTGATAAGCTTTTCATCCATAAATTTTCTAAATTATTCTACATAAACTATTATTCAAAGCAAATGAAAGACAACCCATTTTCATTATAGATTATGTGAATTACTGAGGAATATATTTACAGTTTTTAATCATGAAGCAGTGAAATATAAAATTCACGTGTTTCAGTTGCAGAGTGATAGAAGATAAGTGCCAGGAAATTAAAGTCTTTGTTTTCCAAAGTATATTTGCTTTTCTTGTTTGTCCTATAGAGCTAACATTTTACCAATGATTTACCAATCATTTTCTCTTGTTTGCATTGGCAGCTAATGGACCATTTGAAGGCAGGAATTGAAGATGTGTGTGGGCAATGGAGTCACTACCAAGTGAGAGACAAGTAAGAAGCCCAAGAGTTTCTGGTCTTGGAATTATTTGTGGCATAAAGAACACCAAAAGGTTCCATTAGAAGTTTAGAGATCATTCCTGATGGGAAGTTTAAATTAAAATGGGAAATCTTTCAGAGCAAGGTTATTAAGGAGCTAAAGGACCTTGGAGTATGGCATAAAGCAAGATCTGTAAGTTCAGGAAATGCCTCTCCTGGAGGGTGGGGAAGGTTATCATTGGAGGCAATTAAACAGAAAACAAAGTGTAAAACTAGGTGTTTCAGAGAGAATCAGCAAGAAAAAAATATGGGGGGGGGGCGCGGAGCAGTGGTGCAAGTGGTAGGGTGTTTGCCTTGCACACGCTAACCTAGGACGAACTGTGATTGGATGCCCTGTTGTCCCATATGTTCCCCCAAGCCAGGAGCAATTTCTGAGCACATAGCCAGAAAGAATTTCAATTAATAACAAAAGAGAATTTCAACAATTAAATAACTAACTTGACTTTGGTGACTCATCATGGGTTCTTAAGAAGACATTCCTTTATTGTAATAAAAGTTGTTTTCACATAATGAGTCTCCAAAAACCCAAGTCCCTCTTGGCCACTACATTTCACATTTAGAGTTCATTTTCTTCCCAAGTATATAGTTATGTAGCTCCTAGGAAACTTTCACTGAGGATGACAAAGATGAGAATTTTGGGGTTATATTTTGCTCTTAGTAAGATGCAGTACTTTGCACTAATTTTATTAACCAGACAAAAGTAGCTTTGAGCTCTAGGGCTAGCATTTTGGACTCCAAGTTGGTGATGTCAAGATCATCAAGATGGTCTATTATGAAGTTATTTTATCTAAAGGAGGATATGTGCACATTTGAGTGCTTTTATTTTAATAGGGTAGAAGGATATATATAGTAGTCCTCGTAATATGAAAGCTAAATTTAGATTATATAAATACCCAATGACCTAGAACATTAACTCTTAAAATTTCCTGATCTGATATTTCTCCCAGTGAAAAAATATTTCATCTTGCTCTATTGGCTAAATCTACACCTAACTTTCTAGGGACTAAGGGGGAATTAGGTTGGACCATATTTGGCAGTGCTCTAATGTTAACCCTGACTATCTTCTTGGAAGTGATGTTCTTGGTGGTATAGAGATCACATACATTGTGAGGGATTAAACTGAAATTTGTAGCATGCAAAATGAGCACTTTTGGGGTCCAGGAGATAGCATGGAGGTAAGACGTTTGCCTTTCATGCAAAAGGTCATCGGTTCGAATCCCGGTGCCCCATATGGTCCCCCGTGCCTGCCAGGAGCAATTTCTGAGCATGAAGCCAGGAATAACCCCTGAGCGCTGCCGGGTGTGACCCAAAAACAAAAACAAACAAACAAACAAAAAAAAACAAAAAAAAACGAACAAAAAAACCAAAATGAGCACTTTATCCCTTGTGCTTTCCCTAGTTCTCTGTACTTAATTTTCTGAGGTTAATGTCAAAAGCAATAAACCACATGCAATGCTATCAAGGTTCTTACAATATGGTTGCATGGGGTATAGAGAAAAAGACAGTAAAAGATCCTGAACAAATAATTATTATGAATATGGGACCTTCTATAACCAAGATAATTGTTTCAAATTACTACAGTACATACATAGAAATGAGTCCCGAAAATAAAATTAGTTCTCCAAGCAAAGGAAAATGTAACAAAGCCATACAGTAATAGAGTATTTTAATACTCAGAGGCAAGAAAAATCATGGCATTGTTTGAATACAAAATGGCATAGTGAGACATTATTGGTAAGAGAGATACATGCTTTTTTAAAAATTAGCCATTTTAGCATTTATTACAGTATATAATTTTTCTCAAAAAGTCCAAGCTTTAAGTTAAATGATGTTGAAATAGTTATATTATTATGTAGTACAGATACATGCTTTTTATAGTGCTGTGTGAAGGAATTATATCTTTGGTCATTAATGGTCTAAAGTTCTACTTGATCTTCTAATATAAACATAAAAAACTCAAAATAAAAAGTAGCATGAGTATACTCAACTTTTAGAACACAGCATTGCAGCAGAAACTGAATTAGGAAGAGAATTTTCACAAATAAGAATATTTTAATTAAAAATAAAATGTTATCTTTTAGATGTAAAATAAGATCCAGATGCTATTTTCTATAGCTTACATTATTTCCTCAACAGTGATGTTTATTGTTTTTATTAAAAAAAATGAGGAAACCAACTCAAATGGTACTTGGCTTTACCAGTTGCACCATCAGACTTTTATTTGAATTCAGATTTGTCTTTATGTTCTCTCCTTCATTCAATTTCAAACTATTGAGAATAAGTAGCTAGCTCAAAGTGTACCAAAATCTTTCTGAGATAAACATGTGCCTTACTCTGGACTGTAGGAAAGGAAGGTGAGGAAAGGCAGAATGATTCCATTTTCAGGTAGGTATAGAGTGAGAGAATAAAGAGGTTAAATGTATAAGCTGCGGGCGATGTTTAGATTTAAATAATACCTTCTATTATGATGTCTCAATTATGTACTTTGCTCACTTTTTGGAGTAAAGTCTCAAGTTCACGGGGGAAAATACAATAGAAGATAAAAGATAAAAATGTTAAGTGTTGGGAACTTAAGCCATGGGCATGGATGAAATCTCTTCAAGGATCAGAACTGAAACTTATGGAGGGCAGGACTCTAAGAAGCTGCTGCTTCCGTGGAACAATTAAGGAAGAGAAAGGGCAGAGCTAACTTGGAAAAAGTCACAAGAGGGACTGGAAAAAAAATTAGTGTAAATCTGATTTCTGAGGGGAGGACTCAAGAGAAGTGATTCCATTGCATATCAGATGTCATGTGATTCATTTAGACAGGTGCTGAATAATACAAGGTCATGGGTGAGATGGAATGTTTGGGGGCTTAATTACAGGGGATTAAGGAGTGTGTCATAAGTAAATCTTCGCTGTAAGGAAAGCAGGGGACTACAAAACTGAAGGGTGACCCAGCAGGAGCAAGAATGAGTCAAGTCTAGGACCAGAATGATAGCAGAGTGGTAGGGCATTTGTCTTGCATGCGGCTGACCCAGGTCGGATCTGGTTTGATCCCCAGCACCCCATATAGTCTCCCAAGCCAGGAGTAACCCTTCAGCATCACTGGGTGTGGCCCCAAAACTCAAAAAAATATAGTCACGTCGGAATAAGTCTCAAGACTCACAGTCTGTTGAATTCAAAGGGGGAGTTGTCTGAAAAAGAAAGCCACCTTACAGACCAAGAAATTGCTCCCCAGATAATAGGCAAGAGTTTTATGTTCTCCTCCAACCCCCCCACCCCAAAAGCAAGAGACATATTATCCCTTGAATGAAAATTGATTGCCAAGAGTTGAAAATTCCAACTTCAAACAAATGATCGACTTCTAAAGCATGGAATTCTTATATGCAGCTCAGTTTAATGGGTCAGTCAGGGGTTCACTATACAATAGCCAGCCAGTGGCCATCAGCTTTCAGTCTACTTATTCTCTATCATTCAGACTGGCAGGGCATATGTAAGTTCTCCTCCTCTTCCCTTAATTGGCAAGATTCAAAATAATCTACAGCATAATGGGGCAAAACTACTTTAACTACTGGACCATATAAACTTATTGGGTTCTGGTTGAATAGCCCAGCATTACTGTAAGTGCAGCTGCCACTGTTATGAGCTATTAGAATGGAACACTTGTTCAAAAGCCTTAACTGCTTCTTTCTGCTCTTAAAATTGGCTGGGCTGGGCCTCCCCACTCCTCACTTATGCACACTTTTTGTCTTGATTGTAGCTTGTCCCTTCCTTTTCTTTAGCTGAATTTCAATGTATTCAGGCTAGAAGTCCATTCTTTCTTATTTAAAAATGATGTATAAGTTCTTTAAAAACAAGTTTTCAGTGGCTATAAATTCAGACACTGGTCTGTTGTCTTAGGTTTTTCGTTTTATTTTGTTTTGTTTCAGAATAAAGTTAAATAATTATTCTACTAGATACAGAGTGCAAATATTGATCTTGTTCATTTTTAGGTTCAAGAAATTTGATCATAGATATTTAAGGAAAATACTAATCCGAAAGAACATGCCAAAATCAAGTATTGTTTCATTGTACAAGAAGCTGGAAATGAAGCAAGCTATTGAGATGGTTGAAACAGGAATACTGAATTCTACAGCCTTTTCTGTACCCCATCAGTAAGTCTTTCTACTCTTAGATATAGACTTTCAATATCAGATATCAGAATTCCAAGTAAAATGAATCATTTTTTTAAAAAATGCTCAATCTGTTTTGTCTAGTTAGCTATTTTCTAGCAAGTATTTCCTACATATAATTGTATGAAAATTGGGGAGAAGTGGTAAGTGAATTTATCTTTTCTAGTACTTTGTCTTCCTGACTAGAAATTTCTGCCCTTTACTCCTCTTCATTTGGGTCTACTGTTATTTCGTTAATTCCCTGCATACAATATTTCTCTCCCTCTCTTAAATGAGAAGAGATTTTGCCTACCCTGTGATGCTAACTTGGATGTGTGAACAAATGCTGAAAGAAAGAGATTAAAGTGATTACTGGGCTATTTAAAGATAAAGTTATTTGTTGTCTTAGCTGAGATCTATATATGATTGTGACTTTTGCCACGAGGCCAGATTTTGTAATACCAATTTTGGAAGAAGAGAAAAAAGGCTGGCTTCTTGTGGAAGAGACAAGCTAAAGGAGTTGGTAGCTCTGGGAGTATGTGTATTTGCATAGGAGCATCTAGAATCAATTGCCTCAAGAACTAGCTAAGCAATTCTTAAAGCTGTTGTAACTCTCCACATTTAACTAGAGAACCTTCAATATCCTAATAATTAAATCACCTATAAGATTCCCAGCTATCTTTCAAGAAATGGTTCCTGAATTGGAAGGATTGGCCATCAGGTATATTTAGGATCAGGAATGGCAGCCACACCCTTTCTGTCCCTTTAGCAGGCAGTGGCACTTAATCATGAGCTTCACTTATGCCCTCATGTTTGAAAAGGAACTTGAAAGAAAGGCTAAGAATAGATAGCAATGAATTGTCACCAATGCCAAAGTGTTATTTCTCATTCTTTAGTTGCTAATGAATTAGTACCACAAGCCCCCTTTTCACCTGGCCTAGGAAAGAATAAAACCAGTATCCTGAAGATATCTTTGTATAAACAGAAAGTTATCTGCTTTAGTTCTTAGTGAGATTATGAAATTGGTTTTACTGGTCATGATATTACCCACTAAGTGACTTTTATTTTTTTTTGTTTTTGTGAAAAACCCAATGATGCTCAGGGGTTACTTCTGACTATGTGCTCAGAAATCGCTCCTGGCTCAGCGAACACTGGGGATCGAACCCAGGTTCGTCCTGGATCAGCCATGTGTAACGCAAATGCCCTACCTCCGTGCTATTGCTCTGGCCTGCATTGAGTGACTTTTAAGAAAACTTCCAATACAATAATAAAAATGTACTAGCTAATGTTAATTTGCAATTCTGTGCTGGGCCATTGCAGAGCCCCCCAAAAGAAATCACTAATATAATTTTATTCATAAATTTTCAATATTAATTTTTAATAAAATTTTTTTCATTTTAATAAGAATTTTTTCATTGACCCTTATTTTCAAAACTACCATATTAAGAATCTAGAGAGATACAATAGTACATTTGTCTTACATTATGGCTAATCAAGTTTTGATCCCACATGGTCCCTGCAGTGTCCCAAGAATGATCTCTGAATGAAGGAAAATT
The DNA here is from genome assembly GCA_004027635.1 of Crocidura indochinensis. NCBI lineage: Eukaryota > Metazoa > Chordata > Mammalia > Eulipotyphla > Soricidae > Crocidura > Crocidura indochinensis. Next base: position 15,623 of record PVKC010027051.1, read on the forward strand.
CAGGAAGAACTATAAGCAAAACTGTGTACAACCCAAAAACTAAACTAAATTAGATAAAAATAGTTACATTTAAACCTTACTAGATTACTTATCAGGGAT
>PVKC010027052.1:0-15819 GCA_004027635.1 Crocidura indochinensis
CTGCGCTAGCCTAGGACTGACCGCGGTTCGATCCCCCGGTTTCCCATATGGTCCCCCAAGTCAGGAGCGACTTCTGAGCACATAGCCAGGAGTAACCCCTGAGCATCACCGTGTGTGGCCCAAAACCCCCCCAAAAAAAACAAAAACAAAAACAAAAACAAAAAAAAAAAACAAAACCGAACAGAATAAGTAGCCTGATAGCTGCTGGTGGAGAAATAGGATCCCTCTAGCTTCTAGATTCTTTGCTATGAAGTAGAATATGCAGGATATTCAAATTGATATCTCTCAAATTTTAAAGGTAGAGGAGAGTACAAACAATAAAAAATGAGTAAAAGAGGGTCGGAGAGAGAGCATGAAGTAGGGTGTTTGCCTCCTATGCAGAAGGATGCTGGTTCGAATCCCGGCATCCCATATGGTCCCCCGAGTCTGCCAGGAGCGATTTCTGAGCTTAGAGCCAGGAGTAACTCCTGAGTGATGTTGGGTGTGACCCCAACACCACCCAAAAGAGTGAAAGTACAACTGGTGGATTACACTTTACTGGAACTCATACATTTAATGGGTAACCCAACTTGACAAAAATTACTAAAAAATATTCAGTTATGACAGTGACAGGAAGACATATGTTCTTTGTATGTGTTAATTATGTTTGGCTGACTGATTCAAAAATTAGTCAAATTTACCATGGAAAGACTATATTAGCATCATCCTAACAGTTGAGTAGAGAAAAAAAAAGCATAATTAAAAAATAAAAGCCATGTGTTGCAACAGTTGTTTAAATTTATTTGGTGACATATTTGAATATATAAAATATTTTATAATAAACACCCATTAAAAGGAAGAGATTAAAGTGACTGCAGTCTTTGAAAAAAAGAGCTAAAATCCAAAAAAATAATTAAAAAATTACTGCATGATTTACTGAGGAGAGAGCAAAAATTTAAATATCAATATAGGCCATTTTAATAGCAATATATCATCTCTTTTTCATACAGATTTTGTTGTTTCTTATGTTGTATCACATCTGACTCTACTCAAGAATGACTGCTGTATTTTGTTTTTGTTTTTCTTTTTTATTTTTATTTTTATTTATTTATTTATTTATTGGTTTTTGGGTCACACCCGGCAGTGCTCAGGAGTTACTCCTGGCTCCATGCTCAGAAATTGCTCCTGGCAGGCACAGGGGACCATATGGGGCACCGGGATTCGAACCGATGACCTTTTGCATGAAAGGCAAAGACCTTACCTCCATGCTATCTCCCGGGCCCCTGTTTTTGTTTTTTTAGAATCACTCCCCAGAGGACTTCATAAGTAGTCAGAAGCAATTGATCCCAAAGTGTACCTTAATAAATATAACTTCTCTGCAATTTGAATTTATGGACAATAGACTTGGGGCTGTCTGAATTAAACGTAATGTTTGGCCGAAAAAGTGGTAATGAGCAGCAAGACTGAGATTTTCTCTATTTAGAAAGAACAGATGTGTGTGTGTGTGTGTGTGCATGCGTGTGTGTATGTGTTTATGTGTGGCTGTTGTTTTATTTTTTATTTAAAGGATTATGATTTACAGTAATTTTTAGTTGACTTTTACAAACATAATTTCTCAGCATCAATCCCACTACCAGTATCAATTTATTTCTACTAATGTTCTCACAGTCCATTCCATGCTACTTTCCACTGAATGCCCATCTTAATGATACTCAGGCTCACTTAGACACACTTGAAGACTAACATGACAAACTTGCCTCTCTTAGTTGCCCTGATTTTCCTTGACTTGGCTCAAATTAACCTGCCACTTTTTTTTTCACTCCAGTATGCTTGTATATCAGGAGTATTTCTTAATCAGTATCCACAAAGTATCCAGAATTGACTCCACATTACTTTGCTCATTCTCTTACTCCAATGCTTTGGTTTTAACCACTAGCTGTGGTTATACAAGTATAAACTGTTTGTTACTTTTGCCAAAGCCAAAAATATATCTCAAGGTATACATTTCAGAAACATATCCTAAGTTACAATGTGGAATGAATACACTTTTTTCCTACATCCAAGGGTAACTTTTTAAATAAAGGATCAGGTAACATATTTGGTTATGGTTATTTTTATAGAAGAACAAGTCTTCTAGATTGAATGTATTCAAGGAAAGATTGCTCAAGGTTTTCATCTGTGTAAACACCCACAAAATTTTATTCTCTGGGAAGATATTTCAATGCAAAATATCTTTTCTTGATCTTATCTGCCTCTCTCCCCATTATTATACATTTCTTTTTTGCATAACCTATGATATAAAATTCTTTATGCAACATTTAATTAACATTATTTTCTACTTTTCTCCCCCTTAATACAGAGACAACTCCTATCATGCTATGAAAGGCCAATTTGGGCCCTGCTCACAGACTGAAGTTAGAATAAGAGTCTATTAGTCTTATTCTAAAGACAACACATTAGAAATCAGCACTTTCTTAAGAAAAAAAATTTTTGCAGAGTATAAAATCAAAATAGAACCTTCTTCTGATTGCTAGTTTAACAGTTTTACTAACCTTACTACCTCCATTGTTCTCTTAATATATATATGGCTTTTTTCTTTTGGTTATTGGATAACCATGAGATATGACAAGATTTTCAAACCACTTTACAAGTCTGCCTGCTGTGTAAAGTGCTTTGCTCCTTTTGAATTTGATTCTTGAAGGCATCTCTTGATTTTCAGTAATGAACAATGGCTGCTTGATGGGAAGAGTTAAGAAGAGTGGGCTGGAAACATTTTACTGCCTCATCATATCTCTCTGAGTAGCATTCTAACCTGGCAGAGTGAAACACAGAAGTACAAACATGAAAGGCACCACTGATGTTAAATGGAGCATCCAGACAGCCTGTCATATCAAAAGAATAATATACCCTTTTTTATATAATATCCTCAAAATCTAATTTGAAAATTATTGCTATAGTTTTGTATTATATATCTCATGGACTACATAAATGCTATCCAAATGAGTATCATATGTAAGTTCTAAAATCACTATGAATTTATTTAAATTATGCTTAGAGTTAGCATTGACTATACCTCTTTAGGTAGCATCACCCTTGTACAAGTCAGACAAAGTATTTATTTGTTACACCAAGTCTGTCAATGGCAAACCCACATTTCCTTTGAGTCTTTGGAGTCATGAGTGTTTTTCAACTTTAACTGACTTGATTGCTTGTTTAACTAAGCTACACGGTTTGCTGTCCCATTAAACCTGTTATGAGCTTATTTATGCTAAGCCAAATTGGTTCTTGTCCATTTGTATGCTTATTGTTGGAAAACAATTGAAAGCATGCAAGGAACTTGAGGAATGCCACATGAAACACACAACTTAAAAGCATCAGTAACAATTGGTGAGGGGACCCTGTATAATACTCTTGAGAGTGCAGAAATGTGTCATACCCATACTTGAGAATGGATTACAGCACTGGGACAACTAAACAACAAACAATTGACACAGGAGTGAAAAATCAGTTTGATTTACAGGTGGTTTCTGTGAGAGATTTTTTTTAATATGACTGTTTTGTAGTGATAGTTGCCTAACACATTACAAATAATTAATGAGAAAAGTCTCTGAGATACTTTCAATGAGATGATGCCTTCATTGGCTAAAGAGGATATGATATTGAAGTGTATGAATCTCTCTGGTTTTCATTTATCCTGTGTCTTAAACAGCATTTTTTAAAATTTATTTTGTTTTGGGGGGGCACACACTGTGACTCTCAGGGGTTATTTCTGGCTATGAACTCAGAAATTGCTCCTGGCTTGGGGAATCATATGGGATGATCAGGGATGGAACTCTGGCAAGGCAGAAACATTAGAGCTTTCACCACCACTCCAGCTCCTTAAACAGGTTTTGAAGTTCTTAATGGATCTCTGGTCACAACTTAAGTTGTCATTCATTGTGGAAGGACAGTAAATAAATGGACTCTCCCTCCATCCTTTTCTTCTTGAACCTGTCACCGTGTTCAATGTGATGAGTTGAATGTTTCAGTCACCAATACTGAAGATGCACTTAATGTCTATAGTTACTTGTTTCTCAAGCTCTGTAGAGTCCCGTCCTTAAGTTTCTTATTCTTTGTTCCCAGTATTTTCATGATGATTTTCTGGAATCTTAATGGGGTGAGAACTGTTTGCAATTTCTGGAAAACTATGTTATTTTGTGACCTTGTTTAATAGTCTATTCTAAATTTCTGTCAATTTTGCCTGAAATATGGCAAAATATTTTTCTTATCTGCTTTGGTATACAGGACTATTATTATAATTAAATAGTTCATTACTCTGTATCGCTACTCATTATATATACATATGTATATAAATAAAGCAGCATATTTATTCTCTTGTTTCTAATGATTGTGTGCAATGCAATGCTTTAGTATTAGTTTTAGTACTTGGTATTTAGGAAAAACCCTTGAGCATTGCTAGGTGTGTCTCCCCTCACACACACACACACAAAAATTGTGATAGACATCTAGAAACATTAAAACATGTATTTACTTTGTTTATTTTGTTTTGGGGCTGCACCTAGCTGTGCTCAGGACTCATTCCTGGCTTTAGGCCTATAGGTCAGTCTTTAAAGTGCTCAGCTGAGGATTGAACTGAGTTGGCTAAGCCCAAGACAAGCCCCTTTCCCACTATAAATATATATCTCTGGTTGGAAATTATCAAACTTTCTGAAAGAAGTATTATGTAATATAATGATTTTTTTTATGTTTTTAAGGAATACGTTTTGAAAACTAATAATATGTCATAGCTACTATTGTAGTCATTGATGGTCTGGGTGTGATTCTGACAAAACCTTAAACCTTAACCCTCTTGGGATTGACCAAAACAACAATATAAGGCATTAAATAAATGATCTATATGCTGCAAAATAAAGTAATTTTTAAAACGTTTAAAATACCCATACACCATATGGATGTTTGGAAATGGAATTAAATCTGGAGGTATTGTTTGTGACAGACAGGCAGGAATTTGTGTGTTAGGAGGCTAACAAAAAGACAGGGATTTGTATAAGTAGATATGGATACCAGAACAGAAGCAGCAGTCTAATGGTGAGCTGAAGAGGACCATAAAGAGGCATAAAGGCTTCAAATTTGACCTTCCACCTATTTACTGACATGGAGAAGGAAAATTGCTTGAAACAGATTGAAATAATAAAGTGGATAATTCATGTATACTCTGTAAATGATTTAGTTTTAAGTGTAATATGAATCCATAGAGGAACTATAATAAAATTATGAGACCCTTCTTCTGATTTCTTAGAAGGGTTGTTGGGGAAAATATTGATCCAAGTAATTAGAAAACTGCTGGCATTATGAAGATTGGAAGTGGTGATTATCTGAGTCAAGGTGATGGCAGGAGGAAATTTTAATTTGCAAAATAAGCCTATAATACAACTTAATACAAATCATATTCAACACAAAAATAAAATTGTGTACTTACATTTGTCGATGTGGTGAAAGCTTTGAAAATTTAATAGAATATGAATATATACATAATAAGCTATTAAAGTTATAATTCAAGAAATTTATTCAGAATCAAAAAATTGTTAAATAGTTTCATGAGTAACCTTCAAGTGAAAGATGAATGCATTGTAGATGCATTTGCTGAATATATGTGAAGGCTTTGGGTCAGCTGAATGATGCTGGCAAAAGTGATATAAAAAGTCATATAATCTTGGCTCTTCAAATATTTTTATATTAAAGCTTATTGGCAATATATATCTTGCATATATTAAAACTTATTGGCAACAATATATCTTGCATATACTGTAATTATATTCTATTATATATTATATACAATATTTAATAAACATATTATACATAATATGTAATATGTTATATATAACATTATGTACATACATCATATGTATATGCACACTATATACATACCATTGTCTATAATATGTATATTTATATAAATATATGTATATGTATTGTTAATATAGTTTTCTTTTTGGAGGACCATACCCTGTAACACTAAGGGGTTACTCCTGGCTATGCACTCAGAAATCAGTTCTGGCTCCGGGGATCATATGGGACACCAGGGGATCGAACCAAGGTCCATCCTAGATCAACTGTGTGCAAAGCAAATGCCCTACTGCTCCAGTCCCATTTTTTTTTAAACTTATCTTCAAATAAATGGTTCCCAGAGTTAGGGCTCTAAAAATAATTTTATTTAAATTTAAAATTCAGATTATTTTCTCTAGAGGAAAATGATTTCAATTGGTCAATACCATAAATTTTGGACTCATTTCTAATAATTGAGAAAGCTCTATTATCTCAAACTTTCTTTTTCTTTTTTTTAGCTTTATGTATTTATTGATTGATTGATTGGTTTTTTGGCCACAGCTAGTGACGCTCAGGGGCCACTCCTGACTCTTCTCTCAGAAATCACTCCTGGCAGGCTGAGGGGACCATATGAGATGCCTGGAATTGAACCCTGGTCAACTGTATGCAAGGCAAAAATGCCCTACCTCTGTGATATCTCTCCATCCCCAAACTTTTTTTAAAGGCATAAAAATATTTTTATGCTGTCAAATGTTCATATTTCAATAATAATGGACAAAATAAGTGATATATCAGAGCCAAAAAAAAAAGGTTCAAACACACTATTAATGTTGAGAATGTTTGATTCGAAATCTCTCTTCAGTGACACTGTGTTTCTTTTTTTTTTTTTTTTTTTTTTGGTTTTTGGGCCACACCCAGTGACGCTCAGGGGTTACTCCTGGCTATTCACTCAGAAGTCGCTCCTGGCAGGCACGGGGGACCATATGGGGAACCGGGGGATCAAACCGCGGTCCATCCTAGGTTAGCACAAGGCAAGCAGGCATCTTACCTCCAGCGCCACTGCCCGGACCCGACACCGTGCTTCTTTGGAGTTTGTAGTCATTTCTTCTTTTGAAAATATTATTTCTTGTGAGACATTTATAGACCCTACATGAGAATTAATGATAATTGGTGAGGTTTTCATTGATAATTAGATTTCCTTTCTGCAAGTAAAGAAAATGTCTTGCATCTGGTCTTTAATAATAATAATAATAATAAACAATAATAATTCTAAATTCTGACTGCTGTCTTTTTTGATAATTATTGATTTATGTTGTCATATGGTATACCATAGGATAATTAGATAACTAGTTGAAAACAGCAGTGCAATGAAAAGTTCTCCAGGGATACAATAATGTTATCTACACAAAAGATCAGTTGACTTCTAGGATGGTTAATTGTAGAGTCTTGATTGGATGAAGGTGGTCAGATAAATGTAGTCTCTGAGTGTGTCCCTGAGGGTTTTTATGTTGGAGGTGGTACTTCCAATGGTGGATACAGAAGTTTTCTTCCCTCCTGTGAATAGACAGAAACTAATTTCTTAAGGACCTGCTTTTTAGACCTTCAGATTTGGGCTAGAATGATACCATCTGCTCTCCTAGTGGGTAGAACCTCTCAAATCTCATTGTGTCATGGACAAATTGATATCAAAGGAACATCCATGTGAGATGATGAATGTGGTATCCTCCGCAGGTTCCACAAGAGGCCAATCACAGAGGCAAGGTGGTGGGTAGAGAACAGGATTTATCAGCAATAATCCCTCAGTGTGTTCCTGTCTTATGGGCATTAGCAAGTATTTGCATGGTCTGAAAAGACTGTTTAGAGGGGAAAAATAAGAAGAAAATCTATTTTGAAAAATGGCCAGTTTTGCTGATTGGTGGGTGCTGGAGTGTTTTGTACTTAGCCAAGTGGAAAAAGGTCCTCTAAGCATGCCCATTATATGGGTTCAGCCATCCCATTGACTTCTTTATACTAGAGTCTAGGAGGACAAAATGAGAAATATGCTGTGTATTTCCACAGCACCAGCTGAAGACTTTGTTTTTACTTTTTCCTTTGGGTGGTTTTCAAATACATAGAATGTAGTTTGTGTTTCATATATTTTCACATAATCTGAATTGTGTATGTATATGGGATATATGTATTTTATGATTCGGTAAATGGTTAGTGAATAGATAATGCTCTTGAGTATTTTAAAACTAGAAATTACATATTTTTATTGGTGATGTATTTCCAAGGGTAAAAATTGAACATTATGTTTAAAGAGTTGCTCCATTGAATCACAATTGGATTGTTTGGCTTTTACATGATCTTCCCAAAGTGGATGTCTTTAACCTCTAAATATATTACTGTACAAATAAGTAGAACAGATACTTTTGAAATCTAATGTGCATCTTTCATTCAACGTTAAACTCCTTCCCCCCACATTTTTTACTACATTTAGACAAAATATATTGTATTTTTATGTATATCAATCCTCATGAGATTTCAACATCAAGCATAAGGAGAATATTTTGAATACTAATAATGTTTAACAGCATCTTCTGAGCAAGTTTCACATATTTTAAATTAATTAGTATAGTTGCACATAATTTTTATAGTATTTTATTTATTTTATGTAAATTTCTTAGAACTGATATTTTTTTTCTCTAAGTAATCTATCATGCTTATTTTCCATTATCCTTCTTCACGTCATTTTATCACAAGTTATCTTTAGATTGACCACTTTTGTTCCTTATACAATCACAGGTAGTTGACAGTCCAGATTAATAACAGCCTATGTGTTCTTTATTTTCTCAATGACTGATTCATGAAGTAACTCATAAGCCCTTGGGATATCACATTGAACTAATGAATTTTTCATTAGTGGTCCTATTATAAACTTTTTATCTCTTGAGTAAATACCTAAGTTAAAATCTAACATTCCTGAAGCAGCCTACTGTTCACTGTTCTTATGCTAATGAGGAGGCTAATTGCAAATTTCCCCAGGTAATCTCCATGTCAATTATTCATGAACAGCAGACAACAGACATGACATTTCAGAATGACAGCTCTCAATCCTTCTGCTTACAAGTTTTAATATGTGTGGGCTGATTTCAAAGTCTTCAAACAGAAAAGTTGTCAAAAGTGAGTTGAATAGAAAAAAAAAACTTGAGTGCCTGATATATTAATTCAGATTTATTTAAGGTTAATGTACTTTAAGAATCTGAAATATTAAATAACCGCATTATTTTAACCTCCATTTTCAATTCAGCATCAAATTGATGTTTTGTGTGGACCATTGTCATTACAAAATGAGTCCATCTAAATTTATACTAGACATTTGTGTAGCATTCTGAATAACCTATAATAATAGCTACAGTGTAAATTAATACAAGAGCATTAAGTAAAAGCAGTCTCTATAATGTTTCAATATTATTTTAGGTAGCTATTTTTATATTGATAAATGAGTTATTCTATTTGTATTTCTTTTGGGGCCACATCCATCAGTGCACAGGGATCACTCCTTGCTCTGTACTCTGGAATCACTCCTGGTAGTAATTGGAGGACCCTATAGGATGCTGGAGGGGGGTGCTCTTCTCAAGACAGATGCCCTTTTCCCTGTGCTATCACTCCAACCCTTATCTATTTAAATATCTTTTGTGTCTGTTGATTCTCTGTTGGTGTAAGTAATTTATGATCTGCCATTTGGGAGATGAGCTTATTATCAGAGATGGGTTTCCATGGTATTCCAACTTCTTATATTCTCCTGAGGGATATTTCAAGTTTGTCACTACCCCTAAGATTCTTGACTTACCACCAACATGTAATAATTCTATGGTGTAGAATTTTGTTGGAATCATAATTTGTTTTATGCATAACACTTTTGTGCAGGTTCTTTTTAAACAAGACCTTGAGCTAAAATACAGAGAACTTAAGGAGTATACATCCATGTGACAGTCCCCAGATCAGTAATGGAAACCATATATTATCCCCTGAGCTCCACCAGGAATAATGTGGGCTGAATATGAGATAATCGATCTCAAGAAGTAGAACCACTGCAAGGACATGCCTTATTTTTCTTGAACTTTTACCCTACGATCGTGTTGCAGTGATGAGAAATCTACTGCCCCAGATTCTGAATGTGGTCAATGGTACCTAAACCAGTATCAAATGGACTAACTGAGAAAAATATTCATAATAATATGCTCCTACAGGAGCAATCATGCTTGAAGTAAGTCTTAATTTCTGCCAGGGACAATGGGAAACATGTCTGTGATAAAAAGAACAGCTGCCAGGAGAGAGGAAAGAGGATTCTAGTCTCATGATAAATGACCAGATTTTCTACTACAAATCTGGAAATATGCCCTCACTAGAGGTAGATATCTTTGATAAAACTTTTTTTTTCTTGGAACTCCATCCAAGTCTAGATAAATGTGCACCCTCTAGAAAGAAAAGTTCCTTTGACATATTCAGGTGACTCAGATCTCTTCTGAACTCAAAATTCTTACTCTGAGGTGACCTACCCCATAGTATTACATTTAATGGTATTTTTATGACCGTGCTTAGAGGCTTTTAGAGATATCGCTAGAGTTTTTAAGAGATTGATTAGAAATTTAATAATATTAAAGGCTTATTCAATGTTCTCCATAGGAACAAGTAAATTGTATTATTATTTTTGTTAGTTTATAAATACATAACTGATTTCCTGTCAATAAAATTAATTTGACCAAGGATGATTTTAGTGACTGAAATTTTGTTCCAAGGAGCTAGTTTAATGGTAAAAGTTCTTGCTTGCATATGGTCATACTTAGCTTAGTTTCTGGCACACATTGTTGTCCTCTGATGAGTCAAGCACACAGAGTCAAGAGTAAGCCCAGTGTACTGCCAGATGCTAAAGAAAAAATTACATATTAAAATTTAATTTTCTTAATCTGAGCCATAGTAAATAGTGTGTTTATATAATTGGCAATGAATTAGGTTATGAATTTGCTGAATTGGGATACATTTCAAATGTATTGAGATTTGTGTTTAATTTTTGCTTTTGAGATAAGTTATTCTTTTAACATACAGATACACATCATTTTCATAATTATTCAGTATCAGATATAGCGAACATTTGCAGTTAATGAATGACCTTACTCTTCTGTATAATTATATGAGTAAGTATGCATTTTTCTAATAGCAGAACACAATAGTTATGTCTTCTAAATTTTGAAATTAACCATATTTTGCTGTAGTGGTATTTTAAAACTTTGCCTCATCAAAATGTTAAATTTCTATTTCCATGATATTTTTGAAGCTCCATCTTTAGCTATCATAGCTTATAAGTATTTTTATTAGACACATTCCTCTACATTCATATCATTTTCTATACATATATGGATATATAAAGTATATATAAAATATAAACATACATAATATATACCTATAGACACTGATATAAAGGGATGTTAACACTTAGGACACGTTAGTATATTAACATTACATAATGCTCTGTTCTCAAGGATCACTTTTGATGGCTGTTAGTAGACTATATATGGTGTAAAGTTTTAAACTCAGGTTGGCCCATGCGAAAAATAACCTTAACTCCTATACAAAATTTTTTTTCAAAATTTTAATTAAATATACAAAAATAATATAGTTACAATGATAAATAATGAAACTTGCTATTTAAAAAAATGTTCATGAGATTCTGTAGCAAGCACACTTGGCCTTCTTCCATCAGCACCCTTCAAAATATTCCAGAAAACAACCATATATTTTCCTATCTTTAAAAATTCTATAGGTATATTATAGTCAGAAAATTGAATTTCCACCAAGTCTATCACCTTTTCTGACATTGTTCTAGAATATTTATACAAGCTGAGATAGAGAGTTGAACAGAGAATAAGACAGATACAGGCATTAATACCAATCTCCACCCACCCATATATATCTCGAGTTCGATCCTGATTCAGGGTTTCTTACAGGATCTGTGCCCTTGGCTCACTGCTTGGCTTTTTCTATGAAATTGGGGCTCTGGATGTCTTTATTGCCATTTCAAAGGGACTGGAGAAAGGAAGCGTGAGGTTCCTTTGATCTTAATCCCCTTATCTAATCTTGAAGCAGGGATTGCAAGGAATTCTTTCATGATTTTTACATGTATTTTTATTCTTATATTTAAAAAAAAGTATTATGGTTGAATGTGAAATTCACAATGGCCAAAGAGAGCTGTTGTTTCTTTGTAGTTCCCTCGCCTTATAGGATGTAGAAAAAGAAAATGGTGAGTTACTCCAAATATCTGTTCTAAGTGTCATAATTCCAGGTCATTGACAATTTTAACCTTCCCCTAAATGATAACAGATGCACTTGCACACACTCACATTCATACACATATACACACTTAAAATATCAATTTTCCTAATATCATAAAAAGTATGTGCTTGTCTTACACATAGTCAAGGCTGGTTCTAAATATGGCACCATATATGATATCCTGTACACTGCCACAAGTGATCCCTGAGCACATATACAGGAGTAAGTAAGCATTCTCAGCCCCCAGGTATAACCCAAAATAAACTCTGCATGTATATATACATATGTGGAATATACTTACATGAGACATATATTGAACAGTGTTGTGGGATATGTAGTGATTGTAGAAACATACCTCACCACCATGTTGGGTAAACTGAGTAAAACTGTCTTTCATAATGGCTGCATCTAAACACCAGATTTATTCCTCAATAACATATGAATCAAAACCACCATTTATATAGGAAATTCACTAAACCTACCTATTATGTCATCTCTGGTGCTTTTCTACTTTAACTCAACCACATGCTTTTTAGTTCTCCTTTGTCATAATTCATATTTCTTAAAATTTTCCAAGAAAAAATCCCAACGAAAAATGACCAATTCCTCCAATATGAAAATAAACTCATTCCAAAAGATTTGGCCTGTCACCAACAATCAACCTACAATCCAAAATATGAGAATAAGTTTTCATCACATATGTAGAAATTGGTCTAGTGCCATCTCATTACCTGGTTAAATTTTTTCAGCTCAGTTCTATAGAGAATAAAACTCTATTCTTTGATTATTGTGAGGAAGTGCTTCATACACAGTCATAAACATCATGTCTGGTCTGTGATGAAAACAAAGATAATTATGCTGCTACTTTTTATTATTACTTTCAATTTTTATGAGTGTTCACAAAATTTTGTGCTGTCTGCCACTTGTCTTATTAATACCTTATATACTGAATGCATCAAGGTACAAATCACGTGATACATCTCCTGGCAATCTAATCTCTTTGGCAATGTTAATCTCCTATTTTTCTGTTCCCTTTACTTCTTGTCTCAGCGTTACACATTGACTTTGCCCAGCTGCTCATTAATAATTCTCAGAGCTTAGGAGAATTTAACCTTTGGTCATGGACCCACAGTTTTAATTACCTCACTCTTCACATTAATGGTCTTCCAGGGAGTGCTCAAGTACCACAGAGTTACAAGGTCTTACACTTTCAGTTTGTGTAGTCATCTGGATTTATGAAATTCCTTGGCTATCCAGAACAGGCCAGAAATCATGTTGACTACTTCCGTGACTAAAGTTTCTACTAGAGAAAGAACTGGTGCAACGGGTATTTGTGGGAAAATTGGAGTTAGTTTCTCTTTCAGTTCTTCCCACTCTAAGAAATTAGACTTGGACATACGTTTTGTGTCCAAGTATATATGTGTCCTGGTGCTATTGCCATTTTTTCCTCATTTTGTGCATGGCTAGATCTTAAACCCGAGGGTTATTAAACTCATATGTGTAAGGGATCATAAGGGATCATGCAGTCCTGTACCACTGACTCACACTGCACTTGAACAAAGCAAACTTTCTGGTGAGTGATTCTTGCTACATATTTCATCCTTCTGCAAGGTAGTTTCCATAATTCTACTCTATCTAAGTATGGTGTACAGTATTGTTAGTTAAAAAAAAACTATAGCTAGAATGCACCCATTTTAAATCATGTATCTTTCCTTCTAACCAGAGATTATTAATTGTAATAGATAACAATAGGTGAAAATTAGTGATTTTTCTGGTGAAGTATATAGGTTAGGAGAGAGTTCAGATTCATTCAAAGTTGGAATCCAATGCTCAGATATGTATCTTGTCATTTCCCCAAACTTCACTCTCCTCTGACAAAGTGAGATTATAGAAGGGCTACCCTACTGTAACATAGCCTGAGGTTAAACCGGCAATAATTCTCAGGGAGCACAGCCAAATTCTCACAAAGAAAGCAAAATTTAGATGCTGACCCCAGGAGCACTCTTTTCAAAACTAAATTTAAGGGAGAAAAAGCATGTGATTCAGGCCGAGAGTGCCACTTCTTTCTCATGTCCTTTTTCACAATATCACTTATCCTACCTTAGGAGACAAATAAAACCCTTCACCTTTGTGGCCTTATCACATTTATTTTTGTTGGCAGAATTGTCTCTATATGAGAAGACATTCAAAAAGAGTTATAGCTGGTCAGGGACTACATCTAAGATATACAAAGGAGATATACATGTTCCTTTTATGTCTTTAGAAATAGTCAGGGGCAGGGTGTTGAATCCCAGACACTACTGTCTGTGATTTGGCCTCCTGGGATCTGCAAAACAACTCCTTGCAGTCCCATATCAGAAAATGTCTTTGAGTGGGGACTTCTCAGAAACCAAATATGGTAGCAAGCACAGGTACACAGTACCTATGGATTGGAGGATAGGAGACTGCTGAGAGTAGATAAATAGCAACAAACTTGGTTTCTTTTCAGGCTGAGTCTATTTTTTCACATTGGGAGCTGGTTGGCAGCTAGCTTGAGTGGGGATAATAATCTGTTTCAGGAGAAGCCAAGAACTGAGGGTAAAAAGGGCTAAATTTGGAGTGATAGGAAGTGAGGGTGAGGGAATAAAGAAATAAGCTTAGAAATAAGCTTGTAAGGTGGTGTGCTAGTGGGGTAAGGAAAGTATACGCCATAGACATTCTGTATATAGTAAACATAGATTAAACCCTATTATATTTTATTAAACTATACTTTACTAGCTGCAGTGCCCCTGAAAGATTTGAGAATGGACACTGATGGGAAGGAAAGTTGCCTGTAACTTCCCCACACCCACCCTTTTTGTGTAGGGTGGGGTTGGGGAAAGCCTGGGGTCCCCTTTAAAATCCTCCCTGGCACCCACCTCGCTGACACCCTGGGCAAGTGCCCAGGGGTAGCCCGAGTCTGGGAGGAAGAAGAGGAAAGGCTGTTGGGGGCAGGTTGAGATACACAGCCCCTGCTTAAGATTGGTAAAAAGGTCTTTGTCTTGGAGCCTTGCTATTATTCCCCATGCTGGACTTCCACTCCCAGAAGAGGAAAAGTTCCTTAATGGGCTGAAAGCCGGAAGTTCATCAGCCTGCTCCCTACATTCAACACTCTTGTGCAGGGTGGGGATTGGGGGCCGCAATCACACTTTATTGATTCAAATACTGAGGTCATCATGAAACTTGGATATACTGCTGCCTCCCCATTAATGTGTTCCTTATCTATAGAAATGCGTATGAGTATCATGTTCATATATTTACATACAAGTGCTACAAATTAAATCTAAGAGAAAATTAAAATTTTACTAAAATTAGATGTTCATTGAAACAGGTAAGGAAGGTTCAGATGCATATTAGAATTGGTTGATGAATCATGTTCTTTATAACCTGTGACACTAAGATTTACTCTTGGCTCTGTGTTCATGAATGATTCCTTTTGGTGAGTTTGGAATTGAACTTGGGTCAACCTTGATTGAGGCAAAGAATCTATCTACTGTTCTGGTACTCTATCCCATATGACTGAGAAAATATACTCAGAAATTCTAAAAGTGTCAGGTAAAATCATGTCAGGAAATCATTTAAATAAGATTTATGTGGAAATTAAAGCTTCATTATCAACTACTAGTGAAGAGTTTTTAATTTTTAAAATGGTGATGGACCTCATATAGTGCTTTTATTTCACTG
>PVKC010027053.1:0-15883 GCA_004027635.1 Crocidura indochinensis
TGGGGGGTGGGGAGAGAAATCAAAATTACAGCTCCAGGGATGACCCAAGCGGTAAGGAGTCTGCCTTGCTCATGCTAGCCTAGGACAGACTGTGGTTCTGTCCCCCCAGCGACCCATATTGTCTTTCAAGCCAGAAACGATTTCTGAGCGCATAGCCAGGAGTAACCCCTGAGTGTCACTGGGTGTAGCCCCAAAACAAATAAAACAAAAAAATTACAACTCCATGCGAAGGAGAGCTGAAAGCACAGTTTTGTTGGTCTGCAACTGCATATTTTTAACTAGGGTTGGCCACATTGACCCAGTTCAAGACTCCAGCCAAATGAGTATGTTGTGACTTAGCACCCAGAACCAAACTGCTATACCTACAGCAGAAAGAAGAGCTAGTCTTGTGGATTCGTGTATGTTTGTTTTATGGGAAGTATCTGCAGTGGCCCCAAGAGACAGACTTTGTGGGTCCCTGTTATATAAACAAATCTGTTCATGTACACTTTCTTCTGTCATTGCATGTGCACAGCACTCCTGCTTTCTCACTGCACTCCCAGAGGGAGGGAGGTAGGGAGGGAGGGAAGCCTAGGCATCCCTTGTTTTCCTCTTGAAGTGTGAAGAGAGAAGCACAAAGAAATCAAAAGTGAATACTTTGATATCCTGCGTGTGGTTTCAGACCTTGATCATTGTAAATCTAGTCCTAGAGTCTACTACATAGTCACTCTTTTTCTCTGTACTGCATACCTCCTGCTTCTTCCCTCTCCCTCCCCCTTTCTCTTTCTCTTCCTCAGTCCCTTTCTCTTTCTCTTTTCTCCCTTTCCCTCCCTCCCTCTTCCTTCTTCCCTCCTCCACTAGGAGGAGGAGCTGTCACCTACCTGTTGTGGAAGTTCAGTAAATAATGATTTTTTTTTGTCCTATGCTCTTTCTGTGGTCATAAGTGGTATTAGTCACAAGAGTGATAAAGTATAACTGGATTTTCCAAAAAGTGTTGATTTGTGTCTTAGATTGGTATACAAACACACACACATATATATGTATAAGTACATATATATATAAGTACATATATATATAGTCACTTTGTAATAGAAGGCTTTGGGGGCATGTTTTCACTTAATATTCTAGTCAAGTTAAAGTTCTCATTGCCAAAAGTTAGTGAATTTCTATGATAGGAGTAAATAGTATTTAATTTTATGATCACAGTACAGAAATTAACTCTTCATATGCAATAAGTTATGAGGTTGAGGCTGTCTTATAAATTTAACAGAGCTTAATTTCCCAGAATTTTTGCTCTCAAGTGACAATATCACCAGAATGTGAACTTCCTTTGTAAACAAATGGCCTTGTTTTGGGGAAAGACATTAAATCTTGGAATGTACACCAACATGAGATAACATTTTTCCTTAAACTTTAAGTGAAAACTAATGAGGTCAAACTTAGCACAAAAAGAACTAAAAATTCAAAATAGGAAACCACTTTTTCTCTGAAGATTTAATAGGCAAATAATTATTCACTGCCACAGCTGAGGAGGCCCCAGGCTTTCATGTACCTTGGTAGCTGTTGTAGATTGGTAGCACGTGGTAGAAGCAATCTGTTTACCATCAAAGGGGCTGCATTGCATATGCACAAGTTTAAGAAGAAAATTAGCCTGAACTTTAGTTGTGTTCATCACAGGAAAAAGTGAAAAAGCTTAATTTCCCCCTCACTTAAAAAAATAATTAGGAAGAAAAGGTGCCCCCCCCCCAATCTTTCTTAAAAATCCTAACTTGCAAAAAGAATGCAGTGGCATACATTCCTGAAGGTCTGAGCCAAACCTCACACCTGATTGGGAATGTCTGTCTAGAGTCCCTGACAGGTTCACATCGGCTTGTGGCACGAAGATGCTGGGTCACCAGGAGCGTCACTCAGCCTCACTGACTGAAAACAAAGTGTCTCATTTATCCCTCATCTTGAACCCTCAATACCTCAGAACTAGCAAGGAGTTAAGTTGGCAGGTTAGCTGGAGCCTTCACACAGGACAGATGCAAATGTGTTCATGTTCAGTAGGAAAGTTCTCGAAATTCTGCAGAGAATTTGTGGCATGGTGAGTGCATGTGACTTGAGAGCTATGCCTCTGAAGCTCCCCAGCCAACCACAGTGTGACTGCCACAGCTGCTGTAGCCATGGCCAAGCTCCTGCCTGGAATCCTTACTCCACCTTTGAAGCTCATGCACATTCTTAAACTCTGGCCCTGTAGGATGGAGCTAATAAAGAAACTTAGCTTGGTGGTGGCTGAGAGTAAATGAGGGGCTCTGAGTAGTAGAGCCAACTCTGGGTGGCACGGTGCAAGTTATCAGGAAGTCTAAACTGCCATAAAGAGGTTGAGTGTTCTCTCTTAGAACTAGCCATAGCCAATGGGAGAGACGGACCCCCAACACTAAGTCCTTATGTCCCAGTGTTAGTGTCCTTCACTGGGGAGGAGTGTCCCTACTGTCTGTGGAAGTGACACCAAGAGCAAAAAGGATATTTCTCTTCACTGTGCCAGAGAAAAAGCAGGAGTGAAGATTAAGTGGAAAGAGCATTGTCACTGGATTTTATTTAGTTAAGGGACAGCAGGGAGTATGTCCAGAGGTCTGGAGAGCAAACTTAAACTATAGGGTTTCCATGGCAGAGCAAATTATACCAAGAGCTAGAAAGTGCGTAGCATGGAGTCACAGTTCTAGCAGTAGCCCAGCTATTAACCCAGGCCTTGCAATAGCCTTTCTCCACAGGGGCACTTATTTGCCGCTGATTTTAGATCTTTTGCCAGTAGAGTTGATTCTCCAGATACATCTCTAATGTTGAGTCTGTATTTTGTGATTTGCAGTTTGATAACTATTTTTGTATAGGTATTAGTGATCTCATTCTTTTTTTTTTTCCTCTCTTTATTGCATGTAGTAGTTTTTCTAGTGCTGTTAGTTTAAAAGTTAGTTTTGTGGTCTATCTCAGATCAGTCTCGTAAGGATTTTTTTTGTTGTTGTCAGTATTTAAAATTTCCCTCATACAAGTTATGTGTTCTTTTGACTTACACAGAAAGTTCTACTTTCTGTTAAGGATGCTTGGGTGACCCAAGAGATAGGACAACTTCTTCAGAAGGTATTTTGAATTGTCCCCTTGAACTCATTAATCAATACTACTTTATGCCTGCTCCAGTTACTGAATGTGCTCATAATCTGCCAGTGGTTTCCATATTTTCCTTTGTAAAAATGCCAGTTCCATGAATACAAGAACTCAAGTGCACTGGTTAAAAATTTCCTGTTAGATTATCAAAAAATAAAACAAAACTACAATTTGATTAAAATTCTTATATATGTGTTTTCAGCTTTATTTCCAGTGTTCAAAAACTATAACTACCAGAAACCAGAGTGATAATACAAATGGAAAGGATAGGGAAACTTTTCTTATATGCGGCAGACCCAAATTTGATCCCTGGCATCTCATATGGTACCCTGAACCCTGAACATACCTGTTTGAGTGCAAGCCAGGAGTTATCTTTAAGCATCGCTGGGTGTGACCCCCCCAAAAGAAAACAATCAGAACTACAGAGTTGGGTGTGTAGTGTAAGTGGCAAAGTGCCTCCAGATAAACATTTCGTAGTGTGAGTGAGCACTGTTTTTGTACATTTTTGTTCCTGGGTCATCATTAAACAGAAGCTGGTCTATCTTCCCCTGACTCCTACCAGAGCTTCTCTCCTCACCAGATTCCCAAAATGGGAGCAGAGGAGCAGGCTGAGAAGAAAGGCACAGTTTCTCACTCAGTCTAGGTCTATCCTGCCCTCCTGGTGTCAATAAGCACAAGGTCCCATTCTTGCCCTGCAGGGCCAGTTCTCAAAGGATGTTTGGTGGAAAAGCCACGTGGTCATTTTGAAAATGTGACTGTCTTACAGTGCTGTATTCCTACTCTCAACGGACACAAATTGGGGAAGTTCTTTTCTTCTGATAAATCCCAGGAAATGCATTCAAGGGCTGTCAGAGGTTAGGGGTCGGGGGTCTCTGTGCCCCAGCTAAAAGACAAGAAGATTCCCTCCAGGCAAACAAAATCCAACGCTTTCTTTGAAGGGTTAATGATCTAAGCAGCTATGGATTGGCTGGCTTGAATCTTAAAATTACTTTTCTGGTCACGCATGCTGAAGGGCTAAGCATTTGTGAAATGTCTTTATTTTTCTCTCCCCCACCCCCTTCTCTTTGGTGCCACTCTCCTCTAGCTGTCTTAATTACCCAGGGGTGGAGAAATCAAATTAAAATTAGGCGTGCCTGGTAAACAGTGATCACATTGCATGCTTTGAGCAGCGCTTGTCATTGTTACTTCTGTACCTCCAGCTTTCCTTCCTTCTTTATTTTTTTAACACCCCTACCCAAGGAAGTATCTCGAATGCTTTTAGCAATACTTACAGGAAGTGAGTGTCCATATGCTGGTTCCACGCCAGCAACTGAGCGTTGACAGGTGGAGAAAGCTGCTGCTGGGCCTCCCAACTTTATTGGATTTGCACCAGTGCTGCGGATTCAGCGCGGGGTGGACAGACCAAAGAGTTTTTTGTCCACTGGGGGATTTGCAAGAGGAAATTGGTCATCGTCTTGAGAGCTGGTGATTCAGTTGTTGGGAGCTGGGTCAGAGAGGCACGTGGCCATCCTCTCTGAGGTCTTCTCTCCTTCAGAGGGCAGTTTGTCTTCAGAAAAAAAAATAATGCTCACTCCCCTCCACCCCCAACGATGATTCTTTCACTGTGAATCACTTCCAGAAATGAATAGCCACAGGTTTTTTTTTTTTTTTTTTTTTTTTTTTTTTTGGAATGAGCGTTGTGAAATCCCTCGTTTATAATGGCAGGTTTTCAGTTGGTGGTTTTATCCGGCAGAATTTCTCAAGATCAAAACGAAACCTTTTCTTTAAAAAGAAAGTACTCTCCATACAGAAAGCAAAAGTTTTCCAGGCTGAAGCCTTGTCAGAGTCGGAGGAGAGGTCTGGGTCTCTGTCTGACTCTCTTTTTCTCTGTCTCACTGTCTCTGTCTTTCTTATTTGTCTGTCTGTCTGTCTGTCTGTCTGTCTCTCTCTCTCTCTCTCTCTCTCTCGTCTGTCTCTCTCTATGTGTGCTCTATCTTTCTCTTTTCCTTCTCTGCTCCTTCTTGGTCCAAGGAATGCGTCTGTGACTTGCCTGGATATGTGCCTTCTTAGAATTGCAAAGTTCCTGCTTGTGGCTGGTGATTTCCCCAGCAAAGGGGTGCAAATGCGGAGCTGAGTTCACTGGCAAGAAGGCACCGAATTCCAAAGGACTTCTAACCCGTGCTTAGCATCCTGTGTGCAAGATTCAGAAGATTGCTTCCCCACTCCTGAAAGACTCTGCTCACTCTCTCTCACTGGCCCTGTCTCGTGAACTTGCTATTCTTTCGGAGGAGGAAAGCAAGAACAACTAAGCACAGCAAGTTCTAAGTGTGGCGAGTTCTAGAGGTACATTCCTGCTCTTCTGTGTTTATTTTCAGCATCACTACCCTCTTATGTGAAGGAAAGGAAGAACTCCATGGTCCCGGAGAGCAAAGAGAAAAAGTTATGCCAGCTGATTTTCAAGGAGAAAACTCCTCATGTTCTCCTAACTGGATCACCCCCATCCTT
Source organism: Crocidura indochinensis (assembly GCA_004027635.1). Taxonomy (NCBI): domain Eukaryota; kingdom Metazoa; phylum Chordata; class Mammalia; order Eulipotyphla; family Soricidae; genus Crocidura; species Crocidura indochinensis. The sequence goes on from PVKC010027053.1 coordinate 5,605, forward strand.
CGCCAATTAATATTCTCCAGGGGAGGAGGGCATGCGTGAGGAAGGCCAACTTTGGGTGATATCTGCCTCCTGCCTCATCCAGAGCCCTGTGGACGATTTGAGATCCCTATTGGTGTGGTACAGGAGGCTTGCAGAGAGAGGAGAGCCTGGTTACTGGAAGTGGGGAGTGTGGAGTATGGAACTGTTCCCTCCCCAAAGTGGAGACTGGTTGTTGACCTCCTGACTCATTTCTTTGGAATTGGGAAAACAACCTAGTGTGGTTTTCATTGTTCATCCCAGAGAGTTCCGAAATATCTGAGTGTCTGCGGGCGCGATGAGCTGGATCGAGGTGGTACAACTGCGGGTGCCACTGCTTGCTGTTCTTTCCTCCTCTTGGAATTCAGCTCCTTATTCCTGGGGTTCTGGATCTGACCTGGACCTGCATTGGGAAAGTGGGTGAGTACAGATGACATTGCGGCTCCTGTTCCCACTGATGCTTCTGGTGTCCTTCAAGGAGAAATCTTTTATTATAGGTCTTTCTCTTTTCTGGCATATTCTTACTACATGTTACATTTGCCAGCAGGAACTCCTCTGAAGTGATCCCTAAAAAAGGATCATCTTGTTATCAAGAGGTGCTAAGAGATTTTGACAGGCTTGGAGCATGTTCACATGAAGAGAGGAGGGCTTTAGACATGTATTCGTACTCAGTGATTTGTTTTTGTTGTGGAGCCACACCCGGCTGCATTCAGGGGTTACTCCTGGCTCTGTACTCTGAAATCGCTCCTGGCAGGCTTGGGGGACCATATGGGATGTCAGGGATTGAACCTAGAACTGTCCCAGGTTGACCACATGTAACGCAAATATCCTACTGCAATGCTATAGCTTTGGCCCCTACTCAGTGATATTTGTTGTTGTTGTTGTTATTCATGCTCTGACCTACTGTATGAAAAGTAACAATATAGTTTATCAGAAACTCTGCCGTTACTACTGGCTGTTGAAAGGCGCTTGTTTCTGGCTTGTCAACTTAATGTTTTATGTGCAGAGAAGCTTTAGATTTATGGTATTTGTTTGGGTGTTTTGTTTTGTTTTGGGTGCCACACCCGTTTGATGCTAAGGGGTTACTCCTGGCTAAGCACTCAGAAATTGCCCCTGGCTTGGGGGAACCATATGGGACGCTGGGGGATCGAACCACGGTCCTTCCTTGGCTAGCGCTGGCAAGGCAGACACCTTACCTCTAGCGCCACCTCACCTGCTCCTGTTTGGGTGTTAATGCTACCAAATAAGTTAAACATTTAAAAGGGGAGGGAAAAGTTATACTTGGAGAAAAGTAGTGACTACGAGACTGGACTTGAGACTGATGACTGTTATCAGTGTTCCTTCACTGCCTCCATGTGAATTTGCTCGTGCTGGATTCCTCCACTCATGGCAGAGGTGCTTGCTGAGTTCAGAGCTGCCCGTTTTCTCTGGAGATGACTGAGATGTTCAGTCAATGATGAGCTGCTTGTGTTGTTGGTTGGTTTAGCACTTTGTGTCTGAGCAACATGGGGCTGGAATTCCTCACCTGTGAAGGGATTGATCTGTTTAATTAGTGGGGAAGCTGTAATCTCAAAACCAGACTCCTTGCTTTCCAGGCAGGCTCCTCTGTTCTTCCTTAGGAAGACCTGCCTGTAATTCAGCAGTGGTCAGAAAGAGGCGGCACAGGACAAGAAGAGGCTGTTCTGTGGGGTGCTGGGTGTGGAGCTGAGGAGGAGAAAGTAAATGCCTATCAGTAAATAAGAGAATTATTTGTTTTCTCAGAGCCTCTACATAGATACTCACTGAATTCCTAAACATTTATCCATATCTATTTTCAAGGTTCATCATGAGTTCCAGTACAGTAAAGTCTCTACAACAATGAGTTAGGAAGAATTTTTCCTATACATTAAAAATTTTTCCTGTTCCATAATATATATTACCAAAATAGGTAGAGTTACAGAATCATCTGAACTTTAAAATATATTGTATTGCACTTTTAGCACACTGTAAATATATGTGTAGATTTACAGAAGAAATTTGATGGGCATCATAAAGACTATCATTAACTATAGAAAAAATTAAGTTGTGTGGTTTTTTTTGGGGGGGGTTCACACCCGGCAGTGCTCAGGGGTTACTCCTGGCTCCATGCTCAGAAATTGATTCTGGCAGGCACGGGAGACCCATATGGGACGCCGGGATTCAAACCGATGACCTGCATGAAAGACAAATGCCTTACCTCCATGCTATCTCTCCAGCCCAAGTTGTGTTTGTGTGTGTGTGTGTGTGTGTGTGTGTGTGTGTGTGTGTTTTAAGAAAATATAAGCTTGGGCCTGAGAGATAACATGGAGGTAAGGAATTTGCCTTGCATGCAGAAGGATGGTGGTTCGAATCCCAGCATCCCATATGGTTCCCTGAGCCTGCCAGGAGCGATTTCTGAGCATAGAGCCAGAAGTAACCCCTGAGCGCTGCCAGGTGTGACCCAAAAACAAAAACATATATATATATATAAGCTTTATGCCCATCAGCTAAATTTAATTCAGTACCTAAGGTTTGTGTGGAAATGGATAGACTAGAGATGTGATTCTGGGGTGCATTAAAAAACCTAAGAAAAGAGGTAAAAGAAACTATCTTTTTTATTTTTTATTATTTTTATTGAGACCAATGTGAATTATAAGTCTTTCACAATTACATTTAAGGTACACAGTGACAGTGAATTAGGGCAATTCCAACCACCAGTGTTGACCTCCCTCTACCACTGTTCCCAAAAGAAATTTTCTATTTGCATTAAGTAGGTCCATGATCACATCCAATTTGAGTTGCATTCAAAATTTCAGTCAATGTTGGAGTGGTAAGCGGTCAAGACACATCAATGGCAGCAAAGTAACTTCATGGTTCAGCTTGGAATAGGCTGGAGAGTTTTCTGCTTTTAGCAGTTAACTGTGTTCTTTATCTTTGTATTGCTGGGGCCCAGCATGCTGCCTGTGTCAAAAATGACTTGGAGGAATTGCCTATGGGGGAATGCAAGAAACCTATCTGTTATAGGTTCAGTCAGAGTAAATAAATTCAAATGGAGCCATTTTGCAAGACTGGCAATAAGTACATGGACTGGCTGATTAATAGGTAAAGAGGACTCTTGCTCACCAGAGTGATAGACTTAGGTGAGTGCCTCGCTAAGAAAGTGAGGAAATCTTTTGGTGGTTGAGATCTTTTTCAAGATAAGAGTATGTAGATAGGTCTGTTGATGGAGATGTTCACTCAACAAACATGAGTATCTATTGGAGAAGGCAAAGAGATCCACGGAGCATAAAAATGGGCATTACCTCAGACCTCCTGGCACTTGACTGCCTCCCCTACCCAAGCTTTCAGAGGGAGCTGATGTTAGTCAGAATGTACCCTGGAAGGGCAGCCAACAAGGAGTGAGCAGGACAAGAGAGGCAGAGTATGCTAGGGAGAAAAGAAAGTCTGCAGTTACAGTCTCTCAGAGCTGGGGGACTTTGTAGAGGGAGTGGGGGAAAGGAATTGAAGGGGAAGAGGAAACAGAAAGTGTATTGAAGACAGAACTAACCATCAAGGCTTGCCCTAAAGTATATGTCCAGTAGTGGAATATGGGCAGCCCACCAGAAAGGTCTCCCAGATTTCATGCAGGGAAGAGAAGGAGAATTCTGGGTGAGACAGGCAAAAGGGGTGGTAGGTCAGGAACAGGAAGGACAGCAGTGATGAAGGACACTGCTCTGGTCGCCCAGCCTAGAAGCTCAGGGCACACAGGACTGGCAGTGGATCCGGGGAGATGAGCGAGCCAAGGAAAAAGAAAACAAGGTCTATGGCTTAGCAGGGCTCTTCATTGGTGTCTTTCTCCCAAGAGGGAAGGGGAGAGAGAAAGCTGGGTGAAAGGAAGCCTCACAGCATTTAGAACCATGAGTGTGCACCCAGACCAAGAGTGAGGGAGAAGGCAGCTCACAGCAGTGAATTTGGAGCTGGGAATTGGGAATGATTAAGCTACAGCGGGAAGTCTTTGCCTGTGTCTAGAGCTGTGAACCACTTTCATATATTTATATGCCTTACATCCATCGGGAGAAAATTTTACTTTAAATGTAGAATAATATATATGGAGAAGAAGCATGTATGGCTGATCCCACACACCCCCAAAGCCCTCCAAGCTTAGCACATTTTCTTCCAGAATTTTCTTGAAAACACACTATCTCTTTCCACAAAATCATTACCACTCTGTATAGGCATTGTGGGTATTCCTTTTGTGAGATGAACATCTTTTCCACATGTTTTACAATGCTTTCAAAAACATTTTAATGGTGTGTTGTTATTATATTCTCAGTATTTAATGTTTCAAAGTTATTTTTACATTACAATAACCTTTTGACTATGTGAATCTTAGGTGCTTTTTTGGGAGTAGGGTGGGAGGGGACCTGGCATTTTAAAGCCACTCTGCTCAGAGATCATCACCTCCATGGTGTTTGGGGGACCACATGGTGCTGGAGATGAATCCAGAATTTCTGCATGCATCTTAGACATGTTTTTAAGTGAAGCCTAAGGATAGATTCCTGGCAGTAATAAGTAAAGAAGTTGAACTTTTTTTTTTGTTTTTTTGGTTTTTGGTTTTTCGTTTTTGGGTCATACTTGGCAGCTCTCAGGGGTTACTCCTGGCCCTATGCTCAGAAATCGCCCCTGGCAGGCACAAGGGACCATATGGGATGCCTGGATTTGAACCTCTGCATGAAAGGCAAACGCCTTACCTCCATGCTATCTCTCTGGTCCCAAGAAGTTGAACTTTTAAAGAATATCTTTTACCATGATATTTTGATCTCTTCTGCCATGTTGTTTTCTAGAAAACTTGCATGCATTCTAGCAGTGTATCCAATCAGACGCCCTTCTCACCGGATCTTCATCAGTACTGAATGCTGACTTTGGAGAAAGAGCTTTAGACAAAAATGTTATTTGTTATTTTTGGCTTATTTAGCAAATATAGTGAATATTCACTCCGTCAGGCACATTGCATTTGATAATTGCTACCACGGACACAGAACACAGTGTCTATAGCTTCTTTTTTGTATGTGTCTTGTTAATATTTATTAATATCCTCTCTATTGGGGCACGGCTTTATTATTTATTTGAGATAATGCGTTTATGAGAGAGAGAAAAACACCATTTTCCCCAACTTTTTTTTAAGTTCTGTTGAGTTATATATGTATTTATGTCGCCTGAAAAAATGGTTTGAGTAACCATTGTTGCTCATTTTTTTCTTTATAATTTTCCCTTTATGACGTGTGCTCTCTTAGACTTAGAAATCTCTTATCTACACAAAGTTAGAAAATACTAGTCTATTTTTTTATTTTATTTTTATTTATGATCTCTCAAATTAGAAGAAAAATCATGAGGGGAATGCAAATTATTTGTGTAAGTCCCAAAATAGTATGCTGATTTGTATTTCTTATTTTCTTTTCTGTAGGGGATGGGGAGGTGGCTACATATAACTGTTCTCATTGCTTACTCCTGATAGTGCTCAGGGAACCATATGTAGTTACAGGGATCAAACCCAGGTTACCTGTAAACAAGGCAAGTGTCCTAATAGTTTTGTGGTCCCTGAGTTAAATTTCTTTTCTGTCCAGGTATTTTAAGTCTTGGTATTCTTTCAGTCTGTATTTCAAGACCTTTAGTTGTTATAGATTAGCTGTCAGTCTGTGATTTTTCATATATTAGCACCCAAGTGAAGGATGTGATCATACTCGCTTCCACCATTTTATGATAAAAAAAATCTCAAACACATAACAAAATGAGGACTTTTACAAGAAACCCCACTTATAGCTACAGGCTATAATTAACCGTGTACAGCCTGCCCCTTTATTATCTATCCCTGTGATCACTTTTAAACCTGCTGAATCATTACTTGAATTCAGAAATGGAATATCAAAAGCATTTTCTCCAAATCTTCTTTTATCCTCTAACTTATAACTTGTAAGTTAAAAGGAAATCTTTCACCTTCAGACTGTTGGATACTGAACAACATCCTATATGCCAGGAGAACCTGCTCTCTGTAAATTGTTTGAGTCTTATAAAGACTTATGGTTTTGCTTTATGAGTTTGCTGTTATGGTTTGCTTTTTGAGTGTTGTCATGATGGCTCAGGTCAGATCCATGTGTTTAGCAAGCACAGTTCCCAAGTGAAATTAACTATTTCTACTGCAGAAACTTTCCTTTCTTTAGTCTCAGCTTGGGACTGTCAGAAGGCATTTAGCAAGGGAAAAAGAAGCCTCAGTAGGCATGAGATGCCTGTTAGGGGGCATGTGTGCTGGGTGGACCGTTCTTAACTAGCAAGGGATCCCTGGGCTGCAAAGGGCCTTAGGGAGAGAGTTTGGACTCTTTTCCCAAGGACCACTGCCACACTTTATGGCTATGAGAGCCACAAGCAGCTTCTGCTGGGCATTGTGTGTCTGTGGAATCATGATGAGTGATCAGTCTAAGTCAAGTCCAAGCTCCTCTTTTCAGCCCAGATGATGAGCAGCACAAGTTCCCATAAGTTCTAAGGATAAAGCAACCTCCAGTCAGAGTCATGACTGATGTCTTTACCATGACAAGTGCAAGTGGGACACGCACAAGTTCAACCTGTACTGGCCACTGACTGTGGATGAGTTGTTATGCCATTTTCTCCTTTTCTCATACCCAAGCCCCTCCACTTCCTGTTTGTAAAGTATTTTGATTTGATTTGATTTGATTTGACTAAGCAGAAGGCTCTCTTTCTCTCTTCTCTCTCTCTCTCTCTCTCTCTCTCTCTCTCTCTCTCTCTCCTCTCTCGCTCTTGATCCAAGTCTATTGTTTCCACCTAGAACATTGAATGTAGGTCAGTATCCGCCCTGTTCTCAGAAGTCTTCTTCATCCGAGAATAATTCTTTCCCGGCTCCTGTGACTTGCACTTTGAAGCCCTTTCGACTGTGAAAGGAATGTCAGGGTGTCCTTGCAGTGCTCTGGGGAAGGCACCTCACCCATAGGGAAATATTTGCTCACCAGCCCCTCATCCTGAAGCTCCAGCCTCATCCTCCATTTCCCCCTTTGCCCAAGGTCCCCTTTGTGCATTCCTCCCCCACTCACCCTGAGCAAAGCTCTGAGTTGGGGAAATACTTAACCTGAGAAAATTGAAGCTTAGCTCAGTGGACATTCTGGTAGCTTCAGTGATCAGAAGAGGTAATCCAAAGGTGTGCTTTGACTACCAAAGGGTTTCCCCCTTCTGCAGCCTCTTTGCCCTTTCTGTCAGTTGTCCCCAAAGTCAGCAGTGCTCTTTCCATATGCTCTAGCTGACCCGCAATGATGTACTGCCTACCTCCCCAACACCAGCACATCCAAGTAGGCCTGCCACTGGTGAGACAGAGCACCCAGGAAGCCAAATCACAGTCTCTCCCAGCCAGGGCCTCCTTGTCTTTTAAGTTTGGCTCTGACTGAGTTGCCCAGAGCAGTAGATAGAAAGCAACACCTCAGCCTGTCCACTTTTCCCACTGCTTCACGGAAATGTAGGCAGGACTGACTGCTGTAAGAATCTATTCTCTCCCCCTGTCTTCATCACTGTGTTCCTGGGTTTATGAGTCAGCTCCTAAATCCACAGCTAGTTGAAAAAGTTTACCCTCCCAGGCTAGCTCAGAGGCAGGAGCCAGGGTGATGAGGGAGGGAAGAAGGATGCAGAGCAGAGCCCAGCCTGGCAGGCCTGGGCTGCCAGAAGCAACCCAGAGGAGGCAGCCCAAGAGAAGAGGCTTTTCAGTGGGTTTAATGAAACAATTGGCTAAAGCAGGGCAGGATGCATCCACTCTCATGGGACTAGACAGCTGGCTTGTAAAGAAGAGCATATGCCAGAGGCACGACCTGGACTTGGGGGCTGCAGAGCATTAGGAAAAGGTCCGGATAAAATTGAAGAGTGTGACACATAGGTATTACGGCCCTTGGAGAACCAGGAACCGTGCTATAGGTGATCCTGTAGGTCCATCTCTGATGTAGCATGGCAGTGCCGCAGTCAAGGAAGCCCAGAATAGCTCCATCAGCACCATAGCCAGAGCCTTAGTCCCAGCAACCACCACAGCTGAACCAGATGCATGGCTGTGACCTAAGTTCTGGGGCTGGGTTATCAACAGAGGCGATAATTTCTGTGCTTGGGTCTGTTGGCTTTTCACTGACATGGACGATAGGTGAGAATTGGTCCTGTCCATCACAGGGGCATGAGAGTTGTCGTCCTAACTGAGACAAGAGCTACGACATTCTGAGGGGCCAGGAGCTGTTTCACTCTATAGACATCATCAGTGACTCAGACTTAAAAGGGGTCCTTTGAGAGAGTTCCCCAATTTCAGTCACCTGTTTCCTTTTATAGTAACTCTTGTTTTTTGTTACCACCCAGCTCACCCCCAACCCCTTGCTCTGCTGACAAGCAGGGCAGTAAATCTCAAACAGTCGCCACAAAACAGACATCTTGACTCATAGAGGAACAACTTGCAATGCCACAGTGAATCCCTTTCCCTTTATACTGGGCACAAGTGAAGTTCCTGAATACTCTGCCTTCCTGACCATCTGGGCCCTATGATTTCAATCCAGGGTCAAAGGAGCCTGGCATCCCACAAGGCAAACAGAAGTGACTCCAGACCACGCTGGTTAGAGCAGGTCCATTTCCCCACAAGGGCCCCTTGTGCTCTGCTTTCCTGGGAACCCTTGCCCTATCCTTGCCCTGTTGGATGTCATCTGGTCCAGCCAAATGATCTAGCCAATGTCTGATGACTTCTCCAGTAGAATCTCCTTCAAGGGAGCCTTCCCTTGACTGCTCATCCCAGATTCCAGCTCTCCACCCCTGAATTGTATCTGTCCCATTAGAAGCCATGATTATTATTGAAATAGGTATGCTGGACTCCCAAGAACATGCAGGACACAGGACAGCAATTTTGCCTCTGCCTGATGGGGCCAGAATGGATGGAGTCGCCTCGCTGGGGCAGTGAAAAGGCCCGTGGTAGTGCTGGCTATTCACAGCTCTTAGGTCTAGGCCTCTTCAGCTCTGCAGAGTTATAGTGGAAGTATGGAGCTCTGAGGACAGTGAAGCATTTAAGGATTGTGCAGGTCCCCAAGCAGATGACATCAGCATCCTATGAAGGTGTGTGGGGTGAGGTGCATATGGGATGGGGGTGCCTGCACAGAGACAGACTGTGGGGCTGGCGTGGTGTTGGCTGTAGCTGGCTGTGCAGTGAGCCAGTGGAGCAGCCCTGGCTTGTGGGCCTGCAGGCTGCGGGTGGATGCAAGCGTGCTGGCCAGGTTTCCGGACACACAGTTCGGGTACGATGACTAATCTGCCTCGTTTGCACACGCCAGAGAGGGTGGAACGAGGCGGCTGGGTTGTGCTCACTCAGCTCTGTAGAGAAGAAGCTTTCTTCCACTTTCCCTCTTTGGGCACTAGAGCACTGTTTTGTGCAAAAAGGGGAGGAGGTTAGGTTACTTGGTTTGGGAGCCATACCCTGCTGATCTTGGAGCAGCATGTGAATCAGAGCTGGACTCCTGCACGCAAAGTCTATGCTACAACTCTGCGCCTTCTCCCTGGCCCAGAGATAAAGGACTGAGAAGTAACCTGAGTCCTGGTTCCTTCCTCTAGAGTTGCAGCTTCTCTGGCTGATTCCTGCTGTGAGAAGGGGCAGCACTAATCAGGGCTGAGGTAGAGGTGCAGGTTACAGGCATCTGTTGGGGTCACACAAGCCATCTGAAAAGGTCCTTAGCAGGCCATGGGGTTCCCTCCAGGGGTAAGTCCCCCACCTCATCCCAGAACCTGCAGGAAACAGACCCAGCACAGTGAGGTTCTGGGCAGACTTTATACTACCATGTGGTAAGGGGAATCCAGATGAAAAGGGGGGTAAGGATGGAGCATAAAGCTGGCCCCGGAGGACGAAGGAAAAGGCTGGGTCACCACTCTGGTTCCTGAAGTGGGGTCAGAGCCGTACGTAGCACAGCAGGTAGGACGCTTGCCTTGCATGCCACTGAGACAAGGTTTGGTCTCTTGATATCCCATAGGTCCCTCGAGCACTACCAGGAGCAATCCCTGAGCACAGAGCCAGGAGTAACCTCTGAGCATTGCCAGGCATGACAAAACAAGACAAAACAGAATCACTGAGGAGCAGGGCGGTGGCGCTGGAGGTAAGGTGCCTGCCTTGCCTGCACTAGCCTAGAACGGACCTTGGTTCGATCCCCCGGTTTCCCATATGGTCCCCCAAGCCAGGAGTGACTTCTGAGCACATAGCCAGGAGTAACCCCTGAGCGTCACCGGG
>PVKC010027054.1:0-15903 GCA_004027635.1 Crocidura indochinensis
CCTATGTATTGAACTATTCAGGCAAAATCTTTTTCTCTTCCTCCTCCAGCTCCCAATCCTCTTACTCTGTAAAGCTGCTTTATATTTAACTGCCAGAATTTAGTAATTTTTATTTTTGTTTTAGGGCCACACCTGGTGGTGCTCAGATCATCTTCCTAACTGTACTCAGAGATCATTCGTGATCTCAGAGTTTGAACATGTCAAAGGCAAGCTCATATCTGCTGTACTATTGCTCTGGATCCTAGTAATTTGTTTGTGTGTGGGCTTACGTCTGATGGTACTCAAGGCTTATTCCTAGCTCTTGTGATCAGATACCAGTACTGAAAGGACTTAGTGAACCATCAATATGAGGTACCACTGATCATACGTATTTGGGCTGCATGCTAGGCATATGCCTTACATGCCGAACTATCCAACCCCAGCTATTTATTATTTCCTGCCACCTTTATCATTCCCAAATAACTTGTGAGAGAAATTATTTAGCTTCTCCTCTTGACCTACTCATTATATAGTTCACTCTACAGCAACCAATCAGTTCTTGTTGAGCTATCATGCTGTTAAGAACTTCTTAGCTGTCTTCCTTCCTTCTATTACAAGATACCTCTGGGAATACCTCTTTACAGGATTACTAATGCATGAATCCCCTTCTCTTCTTGAGTCTTGACAAGAAAGCCTATATATAATAAGTTGGGGAAAAATTAATAAGTCATCTCCTATGACAGATAATCCTAACCTTATATCTTCCATTGTGTAGTATTTCAAATTCATTAGGACATTTACTTTATTTTCAGTAAAAGACTGTTTAATTTTCTCTTCCTAGAACAGTATATTCTAAAATTGGCCAGTACAATTTAAAATATCATTTTATAATTGGTCAGTTGTCTACTTTACAAATGGTGGTAAATTTTTTCATAATTGACAATCAGATTATTACTAGTATGTTTCTGTAAAGTCAATATATAAATTACATGATACAATGCATGTTGCTATTGTATTTTAGTTATTTAGGTATATATTTTATAAAATATTATTTATTTATTAACGCCCAGAAAGTAGAACAAGTTAAGGGTTTTGCCTAGATGTAGACAACCCACACTCAATCCCTGATACCACACACAGTTCTCTGAACTCTATCAGGAGTAATTCTTGAGCACAGCCCCAGAAATAAGTCATGGAGTTAGCCATATGTGACCTAAAATCAAACAAGCAAAAATGTCTTAAAAAGAATATATGTGATGGTCTTGGTACTGTTTTTGATACTCAAAATATATAAATTTTAAATTAAAATTTACTAAATAGTATCATTAGCCAGTAAGAATGAAAAGTAAAAATCAAGTCGTATAAATATTAAGTGAAAAATAAAAAATGATCACTTAGTGTTCACTAAATCTAAAGCCAAAGAAAACAGAATTGATGCCCAATTTACAAAATGCTAGACCCAGAGGGGACAGCTTATACTAGCAGCTTGGAGGGTAAAAGAGGGGGATATGGGATTCATGCTGGGAACAAGGGTGGAGGGAGGATAACATTGGTGGTGGGAATGCCCCTGAATCAATGTCACTATGTACCTAAAATATTACTGTGAAAGATTTGTAAGCCACTTTGGTCAAAATAAAAATGAAAAAAAAGTAAATGCTCAAAATCTTATTAAAATTTTAGTACCTTGCTTGAAAATAAATATATAAATAAATTAAGATTTTCCTAAAAGTCAAACACATTTGGCAATCTTAGCTTATATCTATATTCAAAATATATGAAATCAAATTTTCAACCTTTTTTTTCTTATTAATTTCTTTATTTAAGTACCATGGTTTGTGCAACTTTCTTAAATGGATTTTCTGATTGAATTTTATGCTAAAATTTTTCTTATGAATAAAAGTTATGATAGAGCATTCATATTTTGGCAGTAATCAACCTCTAAGATTATTAAGAAAACAATATTGCAGTAATTTGGTAAAAATAAAAATATTGGGAAAGCAAGGCACAAGTTGGATAACCATGGATAAACAGTTGTTCATGATTTAGCTTCAGTCATACAATTTCCAACACCCTTCACCAGTGAGGTGAAGAACTTTCTAGTTTACTGTAGTCCTATTTGGTTATTTTTGTTTCCACCCATTTGGTCAGTGGTGTTTCATCTTTGAAGATGCCTTTAACTCCAATGTCTTAGAGTGTTCTCCCTGCACCTTATGGATTCAGTTATTATATCAAGGTCTTTAATCCATTTTTATATGACTTTTATGTATGACAAAAAGAACATTTTAATAGGAAATATCATTTTATTTCATCCAGATGTCCAATTAGTAGAGAATACATACACTGAATGGCAGTGCTATTTAAAGTTTTTATGGGTATTTTCAACAAGGCAGCACAACTCAGCAAGAAAAATAGAATCAAACATATGGTATGCTTAATTGAACAAAGGAAGCATTAACAAATACCAACAATTTGATGATATTCATATGGTTGCAAAAGTACTGAGTTGGAAAAATATTAATTCAAAGACCCAAGATGAATAAAAGGAAAATGATTGTACAACTTATATTTCTCATATCTTTGGAAATGTTCCAATATTGTTTGAGACATTTTAACTAAAAGTCTTCAGGACACTAAGAGGAATTTTAGTTAAAGTTGCCAGATCTAGCGATATGTGCAGTCTGACAAGAACTTAGAACATAAATCAGAGCAGGCTAAAGTTTGCTGTTAATAAAATTTTTCAATTATTGTTAACAGTTAACATTCAACTTAACATTTTTTCAAAGTTTAAGAATTGCTTCAATCCATCTTTTCTCTTACAAGATTATACATCTTAATCCATAATTCTGGTATCAATTAAATCTGTGATTGTGGACAAAACTCACTTTCAAAGTTTTTCACTTTTTATTTGCAAATTAAATAAGAATGATTTCAGATAAATGTAATCCATTTGGAGTCATTCTATTGAAAAATGTTATCTGAAATTAATGAAAGGATAATTCAACACATTTTTTTCGATAAAGAAGTGTTCTTTAAATATAGACAAAATGAAATAACGAGAAAACATAATTTGTACCTTTGGAGACTCAAGTAAGAATGTGAATATGATAATTAAAAAGAAGCTCTTTTCAGTAAGAAATCATGCATAACAGGCACCTCACTCCCTGAACACTTATATTGCACAAGATTGAAAGTCAATGTTCAACCCTGAACCCTGAGTCCCAACCTTAAATGACACAATTCCCTGAATCATCACCAGAAACCAAACTCCTAGCCCCCAGGGGAGTCCTTAAAACCATTCCGGCACCAATTTGCACCAGGCTAGAAGCATACACCATTTTGACAATGAGGAAACAGCAGCAACTTGATCTAAAGGCTTCATCTTGATGAGGATCCAACCTCATCACCTAATAGTGGATGAAATCAGAAGACATTCTGTCCTTTGACCAATGCAAAAAACCAAGATCACTAATTACAGAAGACAGACTACATCAACTATAACAGAGCACAACTATAACCGTAAAAAAAAGACTCTATCTAGACTTCGTTCTAGGACCTGTGCAAACACCAAGATCTCTAATTAGAGAAGATTGACCTTGATAACCACAATTGAGCAGAGCATTTTCTGATATCATATAAAAAAGCTCGGGATTCAATAGTGTGCATGGCCATAGCCTATAGTTGATCCTAATGCAGTATGCTTCAATGGTGGAGAATCCCTGTATCTCTTAGGCCAAGGAAATTTCCTTTCTAATTTTCCCAATTACTGTGCCTATGCAAAACAAAAGCAAAAATATAACAAACTTGCCACAACATCCCACAATCTTTTTTTATTATTTTAAATTTTGTGTGGTTTTGTTTTTTTTATTTTTCTTTCTTCTTTTAAATTTAAATTCTAAGCTTTTTTTAAATCTTTCAATATTTTTATTAAATACTGAAAAGCATTACAACTAATATTCATATGCACAAAACACCACTTAGGTGCTTGCTAAAATTTATATAATCCAATAATAAAACTACTAATTCATGTCTCTAGCTAAAGCAATATATATATTTTTTTTGGTTTTTAGGCCACACCCAGTGATGCTCAGGGGTTACTCCTGGCTGTGCGCTCAGAAGTCGCCCCTGGCCTGGGGGACCATATGGGGCACGGGGGATCGAACCGCGGTCTGTCCAAGGTTAGCACAGAAAGGCAGCCACCTTACCTTCAGCGCCACCGCCCGGCCCCCTAGCTAAAGAAATATTTTAATGAATGAAATTTAGATTATAATGCAGTTTTTCAATAACACTAAATATTAGCATATGAATTACAATATAATAGTAGTATTAACCTTTTTTAATAATAATTTTTATTTTGAGCAAAGTGGATTACATATCTTTCACAGTAATATTTTAAGTACATATTAATATTGAATCAGGGGAATTCCCACCACCAAAGTTGTCCTCCCACCACCCCTAATTTTTGCATGTAAAGCAAGCTCTTGTTGACAATAATAATTTAGGTACATGTTAACCTAATATCAGGGGGATTCCCTTCACTGAAATTCTTAGCTTTTACACGGGGGCTTATCCCCGCTTTTTTTCCTTTGCTTTTTTCTTTTTCAACAGAACCATAGAACATGAATCAGCTTGTTCCGCCTCACAAATTGAAAAAAATGTGGGCAAGCAGTATCATGAACATTGAGTGGAAATAAAATCAGCCCTAAATGTCCAATTCAAGCCAATAACATTTGAATCAAGAGACCAAACTACAACAAGCTATAAAAAAATGGGAATTGTTACTCTAGCAGTCCAAGGGGATACGGGTGGAGATATGGGATGCATGCTGGGAACAGGAGTGGAGAGAGGTCAACACTGTTGGTGAGAATTGCACCAATTCACTGTCACTATGTACTTTAAATATAACTGTGAAAGACTTGTAATGCACATTGGTCTCAATAAAAATTATAAAAAAAAAAAAGAAAGAAATGAAAACTCCAGAGTTGAAGACATGGACCAAGTTTCATGACTGTGCTGTAATGAAAAAAAGTGTTTCAAGACTTTGTTCACAAAATTCAAGTCCTGAAAAAGTATGTCTGCTCTTCTATTATATTTTTATTGCTTATTCAATTTTTTCTTCCCAATGAAAAAAAATAAAAGAAAAAATAAAAATCATGCCTCCTAACAATACTCCCCAAAGCATCATACAGATTTTGTGAAGTTTCATTAAGGATAACCATGACATTTTGGGGAGGGGCGATTTGGGGGCCTCACCCAGTGGTGCTCAGGGCTTGATCCTGACAAGTTTGGGGAACCCTATGGGATGCAGCAGATCAATCTTGGGTGGGTCCCAATTCTGTTGCATGCAAGGCAAATGATTTACCTTCTTTGGTATCACTCTAGCCCCCACCCATAATATTCTTCAAAGAAGTGGATCAAACACTTCTGAAATTTATTTAGAACAACAAATAACCTTGAATAGTGAAAGCAATCCTTAAGGAAAAGAAGATGGGAGGCATCACTTTCCTAACTTTAAATTGTACTACAAAGCAATAATCACTAAAACAGTATTCGAATAAAGACAGACCCTCAGATTAATGGAATGAAGTTGAGTATTCAGAAAATGACCCCGTGAGACATACAGACAATTAATATTTTATAAAGGGGCAAGAAACACAAAGTCGAATAAGGAAAGCCTCTTCAGCAAATGGTGTTGGGACAATTGGTCAGCCACATGCAAAAGAGTGAACTCATCTCTAACACCATACATACAGTCAAATAAAAATGAATTAAGGACCCTGATGATATCAGATCTGAAACTATAAGGTGCATAGGAAAGAATGACACTTCATAACATTGAGTCTAAAGGTATCTTTAAGGAGAAAACACCACTGTACAAGCAGTGGAAGCAAGGGTAAACAAATACATTTGTTTACTGCACTTCCAAGAAAACAGTGATTAGTGTAAAAAAATCATTCACAGAATGGGAGAAACTATTTACCCCAAGCTCATCAAATAAGGGGCTAATATAAAAGATATACAAGGTACTGACAGAACTTAACAAGAAAAAAATCTAACCCCATCAAAAAATGGGAAGAAGAAATGAACAAGCATTTTCTTAAAGAAGAAATACAAATGGCCAAAGGGTACATGAAAAATCGCGACACTAATCATCAGGGAGATGCAAATCAAAATAACAATGAGAAATTATCTCACACCACAGAGAACAACCTGTGCTGCTGTGAATGATAGGAGAAAGGGATTCTCTTTCATTGCTGGTGGGAATGCCTGGAAAAATGCCTGGAAAAAACAATGAGGATATTCTTCAAAAAACTGGAAATTAAATTCCCATATGATCCAACAATACCACTCCTAGAGATATACTATAGGAACACAAAAAAAAATACAAAAATGCCTCTGTATTTCTATGTTCATTGCAGCACTAATTACAATAGCCAGAATCTAGAAACAACCCAGATGCCAATGGATGAGTGACTAAAGAAACTGTGGTACATCTATATAGTAGAATACTATGCAGCCATTGGAAAAAACGAAGTCATCAAATTTTCCTATACATGGATTGACATGGAAATTATTATGATATGTGAAATAAATCAGAGGGAGAGAGAGACACACAGAATAGTCTCTCTAATATGTGGGATATAAAGGGGAAAAGTATGGTAATAATATCCAAAAACAATAGAGATGAGGAACATGAGGAGCATCTCATGATATGAATCTTACCACAGAGAGCAGTAAGCAGTTGGAGAACTAACTGCATTGACAGCTACCATGACAATGATAGTGAGAGAGAGATGGAGAGAGAAAGAAAGAAGAGAGAAAGAGAGAGAAAAAGAATGACTGTCTTGAGGACAGGTGGGAGGGAGAGAAGGAAAGTGGGAATATTGGTGGCAGGAAAGTTACACTACTGAAGGGTGGTGTATACTTAATAACTGATGCCCAACTACAGACATTTCTGTAACCATGGTGCTTAAATATTATTTAAAAATAAAAAGCAAAGTGTGCCTATGCAGCAAGAACTCAAGAAGAGAATGTCAATAAAATTGACATACCTCCATTCCTATTTTATTATGTTACAATCACACTTCTCCATATACTCTATAGCTGGAGCCATATTTTATAGCTGAATTTTACATTCCATAAAATTGGGGAAAGAAATGAAAATAAATGCTGATATTTCTTAGAATAGCAAAGGCTGCAACTGTGATTTCTAAATATAGTGATATAAGAATATTGCAATTTAGTCATTTTCCCTGTCCTCAAAATATCATATACCTAAGATCTCTAAAGTCACCTATTGCAGCACTGATAGGTAGGGTGCTCAATTTATATTTTTCCTTTTTATACTTTCACCAGTAACTTTATTCAACTTAGAAAACTGGAAGTTGTTCATCTTTACTATAGTACATGTACAAAAATAAATCCTATCACTTGATCCATATATAAATTGAAGTAAATATATAAAATGCTTATAATTATTTATTATAAATATATATTTATTTCATAATATTTTCTAAAATTTATTTCTCTGCTTTTAGTAAAGTTACAGTTAAATCTTCATGCTATCTTGGGTAATACCCATGTACTATTTCTTTATATTCTTCTGTGATTTTTCACTCATTCAGGAAGTAGTCTTTGTTCATTACCATGATTAAACACCATCTTTGAGTCAGACTTATCTTGACCACCTACCTCTCTAGGCATAACCTTTTTACATGTCACATATAATTGTATTTTATTCTTGCATGCATTCACACACCACACTGCCATCAACAACACAATGACAGCATTATTCAAAATCCCATCATCTTTTGCTCATTAAACTAGTATAGATGTCATCAACTTTAAGATGCAGAATTTGGGTTTGTTAGGGTTTCTTCACTCTGTTCCTATATGCCATGTATAAATTTCTTTTTTGTTTTGTTTTGTTTTGTTTTGGGGACACATTTGGTGATGCTCAGAAATGACTCCTGGCTTGGGGGACCATATGGGTTTCCTGGGATCAAACCGAGGTCTGTCCTGGGTCAGCTGCGTGCAAGGCAAATGCCCTATCGCTGAGGTCTGTCCTGGGTCAGCTGCGTGCAAGGCAAATGCCCTATCGCTGCACCACCACTCCAGCCCCTTTTAATTTCTTATGTGACTCTTCATCTGTTTTTCATCAGTCCTATCTCATTAAATAGAAATTTCTTGACTGTCAATCACTTTATTTAGTTTTGAAATTTAAATTTATAATGTGTTTAATATTAGGGACCTAAGACATTTATTGAATGAACTCATTTAAACTCACTAAAATTTACTAACTCATAATGGCCATATATTAATCCATTTGTTTATCTCTTTTTATTTAGATAGTTGTAGGTGTCTACATAAAATTCATCTATTAAAGTTACTTGGTATAAACCCATTGATCTTTTTTTTTCAAGAATTTTAATCAACATTGTAGAATTAAAAAGTTCAAAATAGCACAAGGGAAATTTTTAGTCTTTTGAAGATTATCTAAAAACATGCTTATCATAGTTACTCATATATTATCTTTAACTATTTTTGTTTATTTGTTTGGGGCCACATCCATTTGATGCTTAAGGGTTACTCCTGCCAATGCACTCAGAATTCGCCCTGACTTGGGGGGGACCATATGGGACGCCCGGGGATCGAACCGCAATCCGATCTAGGCTAGTGGTCGCAAGGCAGAAACACACCTTACCTCTTGCGCCACCTCTCCGGCTCTATATCTTTAATTTTTTGACTTAACCACATTTCCAATTCTAATTCACTAGACTCTCTTAAAAAGTTTTCTTGAGTGTTAGGGGATCATTCCTGGTAATGCTCAGGGACTGCAGTGCAGGGAGGAGGGCATGAAACCTGAGACTCCCTCATATAAGCAGGCATGGATACCTTTTGAGCCTTCTTTACAAAACGTAAAATCTCTGGTCAAGTGAATTCAATTAGGGGAAGACAGAGAATGTGTGAGTTTGATGGTTCATCTTTCCCAACAGACCCTTTCCTGGCCTGGTTTGTGGAGTGGAAACCATAGAAAAGGTTCCATGTTAACAAAATTCCATGCCAAGATTGTGAACTATTCCCATTCTCCTGGTCCTAAATGGAAGGAGCTGCAAAAAGGACAGGGTCGTTTGGGATAGGAGTGATGCCCACTGGGGAGGGAGGGACAGGTGATCTTTTCAGCTGGGGGGAGAGGGGTGTCAGATGCCAGCTATCAAATATTTGACAGAGCTCCAGGCTTGGAGCCAGAAGCTCCCCCAATAAAGTCAACATCCTTCCCCAAATACTCAGGGCCACGGTTTTGCAAAAAGAAGTACAGAAAAGTCAGGAAAGTTCTCCCACCTTCCATACACCAATTGCCAGGTTTTGCAGTGATGTTGGGCAGAGGCTGTGGATATTGGTTCTGTCAGACCCTATATTGGGTGTTTGTAGCTACCAACATGGGAGAATCAGGAACAGCCCCCTAAAATTTGCCTCTCAGAGATGCAGCCTACAATTCTGCTTGGCTCCAACTGCCTAGATCAGGGTTGCTCTGGTCTCCCACCTGACTTCCCACCCACTAAGTCACCTGCTAGCTATTGAATTCAAGGGATAGAATATTCTTTTGTTGTTGTTGTTTTTGGGTTTGGGGTCACACCCAGCAGCACACAGGGGTTACTCCTGGCTCTATGCTCAGAAATTGCTTCTGGCAGGCTCAGGAACATACGGGATGCCAGGATTTGAACCACGACCTTCTGCATGCAAAGCAAATGCCCTACCTCCATGCTATCTCTCCAGCTCCAGAATATTCTATTTAGAAAAAAAAGAAATAAGTTTTCCTTCTTTTTGTTGTTATGCTACTTGGAATAGAGAATTATTCCTGCTCAATATTGTGAGAAGGAAAAAAACATTGAAACACTAGCCTCTTTTTAGCAAATGGAGGCAAGACATGTCATAGAATACTGCAATCTAATGAGTACTATTGAAATATGCCATTACTCCCTTTGGATTAGTGATCAATAATTGATTTATATTGTATGTAGATGATATTTTTGGTTATTATACTCTACTAATATTAATTAAAATAAAAAATTTAAACATTTGGGGCCAGCTGGTGGCGCTGGAGATAAGGTGCCTGCCTTGCCTGAGCTAACCTAGGACGGATTGTGGTTCGATTCCCCGGTTTCCCATATGGTCCCCCAAGCCAGGAGCGACTTCTGAGCACATAGCCAGGAATAACCCCAGAGCATCAGCTGGTGTGGCCCCCCAAAAATTTAAACATTTAATCTTTCAGATATATTACGCAAATGTGTTTAAAGCAGCTCTTTTGGTTTATTGAAAGGAAAAATCTTGGACTAAATACTTGACTTTCTTTCTATGTAGTGTGTTTGTGGTTAGAAAGTTGATGTACTTCATGTTTCAGACATCAGCAACAGCTGTTTGATGAGGCTCCAAGGAAAATTGCTCTCAAAATAGTTTTGTGACAAAGAGAAAATGGCATTTATGAACTTTGGCAAGAACGGTAATTTTGAGCCATGTTCAATTTTGAAATTTGAATGGAAAAATCTAGTCCATGGAGAAGCCAGCTGTCAAGACTTCTGGGTTCACTATTTTGTTCTAATAAGAAAAAGCACTAATTATGCACTGATTTCTAGTTCCTGTGAGAGCTTGGTGCTCTGTGTCTAGAGGGGTCTGGAAGTCCACGTAGGAGAGGAACAAGATTGCTGTGCCCATTAGAGTCAAAATTGTCAAAGCCTGACCATCGGTGGAGTGTCTCTTTAACCAGAACTTACTTGGCTTTGTATTATTTGATGACAGTTTTATAGAATTTCAAAAGTATTTCATTTTTTTTTTCATTCACTCATTAAATAATAGTAGACCAATAGCTTTGGAGTCCTTTGTAGTTTGGGATGATTTTTTTTTACCTCAGTAAGGTAGCAAGAGTAGAATCTGATCAGTTCAGTCATCTTATCTATAGTAGTTGATCTGTATTTTAGTGGTTTCTATAAAGGTTCTTGGGGGGTAAAGTAAGGATCTGTTTTTACTTAGAGTAGTATTACTGAATAGAAGGCACATAGCACTAGTAATACTGTGTAGAGTGCTTGCTTTGCACAGGCCAACTTGGGTTCAATATCTAGGGAATCCATACAGTTCCATAAACCCAGCCCAAAGTGATCATTGAGTATATAGCCAGGAATAATCCCTGAGAAACACTGGTTGTAGTCTTTAAACAAACAAACAAACAAACAAACAAAAGGAAAGACAATTTTAAAAAGATGCTTAGCTTAGTCATAGCTGAATGAAAATGAAGTTACTCAGACTCTGAAATATATGGTGGAAGGAATGGGAAAAATGGGTTTTAGGGGTATTTGTATGGAAGTGTGGTGAGACTTAAATGCCATAAGTGTTACACAATACTTCTGAAACTACATAGTATTATAAACCAATACTATTAAAATTTTAAAAAGCATTTCATCCAGTGGTAATCTCAGATGGTAAAGAAATCTCCATTCTCCTCAGTAATTATTTCTCATCTCAGTATTATGCTATGTTTCCCACTAGTTCTCGGAAAAGTTTTCATATCCAGTTATTTCTTTCTTTTGTGGGGGAAGGAGACACATCCAGCTTTGCTCAGGACTTACTTCTGGGTCTGTGCTCAGGGATTACTTCTGGTGGGCTCAAGAGACCATCTGGGGTGCCATGGATCAAACTCGGGATCAAACTAAATTAGGCCACTTGTAAATCAAGGACCCTAGTCACCAAACTATCATATAGAGCCCCTCATATTCAGTTATTTCTTCAATATGCAAGCCTGCCCCGACATGTCAGAGGTAGAGATCAGTGTCTAAGTTTGTTATGAGTGAGACTTTTAGAGACTATGAATACACTAAAGAAGAGTCACTTTGACATAAGATTCGACTCCTGAGTCAAAGATGCCTTTATAGAAGTAGCAAACTGTCTCAAATATTCACTTTCAAAGCTTTATCTATAGCTTTTTTGAGGAATTTATGTTTTACTATTTAAGTTATTATGTTAGTTATTAAGCGAGTTATTAGTTGTTAAGCAAGTCTTTTATTCTCTTCCAGATCTGTTGGTTTGGGAATACTGGACTAGATGAATTTGGGATTCTCTCTCATGATACCAGCATTTAAAAAATTTAACCAATTTACTTTCCAGTCAGTGTAGGTTTTCAGCACTTACTTTCTAAATCTCATGTTGATTTATTGTTCCACATGATCCTTTTCTCCGTAAAACATAACCCAAGTTTTAAACCTGAGAGTACCATGATACAGAGGCAAATAGCAAAAGGAGACTAGGAAGGATGTCTTTGTTTTTGTAGGAAGGCACCCATGTTGGTAAAAATCTTTTCTTTTTCTTTACTTTTCTTTCTTTCTTTTTTTGTTTCTGAGCTCCTCATAGGAAGAGGAATTCTAATTTTATAAATCAGGTTGAAGGTCCTGTGACGGCATTTCTACTAAAAGAGTTATCCAAAGGAGTATCGTAGAAGTTCAACATGATGTATCTAAAAATAATTAAATGGCTTTTGATGAGGAAAAAAATAACTCTGACCATTTAAATATAGGGCACGTTGGAAGCAGAGCAATAGCATAGCGGGTAGGGTACCTGCTTTGCATGAAGCTGACCCAGGTTTGATCCCAAGCATCCCATATGATCCCCTTGAGCCCATCAAGAGTGATTCCTGAGTATAGAGCCAAGTGTAGCCCCTGAGAACCACTGAATGTGGCCCCCAAAATATACATA
Source organism: Crocidura indochinensis (assembly GCA_004027635.1). Classification (NCBI taxonomy): domain Eukaryota; kingdom Metazoa; phylum Chordata; class Mammalia; order Eulipotyphla; family Soricidae; genus Crocidura; species Crocidura indochinensis. Next base: position 12,718 of record PVKC010027054.1, read on the forward strand.
TATTTCATTTTTTGGTCTAAAGTTGTTTATGCTTCCAGAAAAGATAAAGTATTGATTTGATCTAAATATTTCTATGTTGTAGGAACTAATACTATGGTATATTTAATAAAGGTATCAAAAAGTTTTGGGGGAAAAGGTTTAAAAATGTAACAATGATCTTATAGTCTGGGATTGACTATTTTTTGGAAGGGTTCTATTAGTAGAGAAAAGCATATAGCTTCTGGGTCCACGTTTGTGCATTTGTGACTGGCTAATTATTTTTTGCTTCAATTTGGATTCCCAATCAGAAGGTTTTAAGAGATGAGCACACAGGATCTGGATCCTGCTGCCTTATTTGGAGCAGCATATGTTGGTATATAAATGAATTCTCAAGGAACTTTGTGGGAAATTTTGACTTCAATGTCGCTGTGATTATTTTATAGCTTACGCAAGTTTGTGATCATCACAAATTCAATAACTTGTCTTGTGCATTATTGAGTTTTGTTATGTTTAAATCATTCTTAAGGTTTATGTATTTTTTTTTCTGAAGCCTCCACCTCAGATATATGACAAACAGTTGGATGAAAGAGAACACACCATTGAAGAATGGAAAGGTAACTATCTGGATAAAGTATACATTTTTCTTTATTGAAACAGAAACTAGTCCTAAGGCCTTTTCTTTTAAAGCATACTATTAATAGATGATTTTATGATTGTCTTCATATATAATTTTGAATTTACCTCAAATATATATTTATATATTAAATATATTTATATAATTATATATAGTAACATTGCATTTACTTTTTTTTTTTTGGTTTTTGGGCCACACCCAGTGACGCTCAGGGGTTACTCCTGGCTATGCGCTCAGAAGTCGCCCCTGGCCTGGGGGACCATATGGGGCACGGGGGAATAGAACCTCGGTCTGTCCAAGGCTAGCGCGGGAAGGCAGGCACTTTACCTCCAGCGCCACCGCCCGGCCCCAACATTGCATTTACTTAAGAATGAAAGTAACTAACTGATGATGTTTTGTAAAATATAAATGAGAACAGAGGGAGTAAACCTCAGGTTAAAATTCCATAATGAAGCATTCTGAATTTGTTTGCAAAATTGTCACCTATAGTAAATAAAATTTAAATTATTCCTTACATGGTTTTAGATATTAGAAAGAAAACACAATTATTCATAAACTGAACTGACCATATCTAGAATTTAAACAAAATCTAAATGGTTTATTTCTATTTTAAAATAGAAAGTAAAAAAAAACTCTTCCATATGTACTGATTTAAGATTACACTTAGCATCAAACAAAAGACAATAACAACATTAACGAATACATTAAATAAATAACTACTGATTTGAATAAATATAAAAAATACAAGTGTAGAGATTATAACAAATTGTTAAGTGAACTGAGAAATAACATTAAAGGAAAAATAAATGGAAGTAGCAATGGAGCTATTTGAAAATAATAATTATGAATTGGGAAAGAAAAAATGAAAATAGAGAATGCCTTTTGGAGAAACAAAAGAAACAGTGTAGGGATAAAAGTATAATATGAATACAGGTCACATAACCGTGTGAGGGAATATGGAAAAGTAAACATACATTAGTGTCAGTTAGATAAAATATTGTCATCCCCATAAAAAGACATAGATTTAGATGCCAATGTGCATCTGTAGACACCTACAGAAACAAAAGAAGTAACAGAATGATCAACTAAAAGCAGGAACTTACTAAAACTTCTGAAATGTCTTAATGACCTCATTGTGAGATACAATAATTTTTACAAATTTTCTTGTTGCTGTATCTTTTTTCTTTACTTGTTTTCTCTCTTTTTTTAAAAAAAATAATTTTATTTCCATTTACCTGGGAATAGTATTATGACCAACTATGTCAACCTTGTGGTATATGCTCTTTAAAGAAAGTAATTTAAGTTTTAAAAAGGTAAACAAAGAATGATAAAAGTAAACAATCAAGAAAAAAAAGAAAGTTAAAAAGAAATGAAGGTTTATAAATTTAGACTTATAAGAAACGGTTGTCAGTTTGGGGATAAATATTAAAATAAAATTAATCATCTAATGTTGACTTGGTAAATTGAAAATTCAAGATTTGAGTTTGAGAAAATGATGGAAAGATAGGCTGTAAACAGGAGAAATAGCATGGTGGGTTTGTCTTGCATTTAACCTTCCTGGATTTAATCCCTGGCACACTGTAAAGTTCTGTGAGCCGACATGAAGTAAGGGAGTAAAGCCAGTAGTTAACCAAGAGCACAGCCTTGTCTGGCCCCAAAGCCAAAACCAAACTAAAGATTTGATAAAACTATAAATTTACAAGAAATATCCATCCTCTAAAGAGTTAATTTAAAAGAAAAATGTATGCAAAAACCCTTACAAGTTGGACTACATCAGGTATCACTCAAGAATTCCAAAAACAAAATATGTACTTATTTTTTCAAGTACTTTATGAATACATTAAAACTTCCTTTAATTATTTAAAACTAAAGATATAGGTGTAAGATATTCTCAATTTTATTTATTCTATCTCACTATAATGTTATTTGCTGTTAACTAATGAATTTTCTATGTGTATTTTGTGAGATTTGTATATAATACTGGTATTATTATTACTGGTATATAATAATATGGGCATATTAGTTTTTGTGAATACTGGTAATTATCTTACAGAACTTATCTACAAAGAAGTAATGAATTCTGAAGAAAAGACTAAAAATGGTGTAGTAAAAGGACAACCTTCTCCTTCAGGTACTCACTTCCAGTGAATAACCAGTAAAATTATATTGCCTTGTACCTCTGGTTTTGAGAATCAGTTGCAACTCAGAACACTGGTAATAAAGCATGTGAACAAGTATCACTAAACTGTTTTTATTCTATGGTTATATATACTAGTTATATTCTTGATATTTTGGTAGCATTATTTTATTCTTTTTGGTTTCAATAACATAAGAGTTCTTTTGGGACTTATTTAAATAGTTTTGAAGTAATGTTGACATGAGTCAATTATTTATATTTGGTTTGAGAGCTACACCTGGTTGTGTTCAAGGTTTTCTTGCTTTTGACTCAGAGATCAATCCTAAATAGCTGGGCTCAGGAGCCTATGAGTCCCAGCCAACATGGTGGCTGTATATATAATAGTTGTCCTACCTGCTCTCTTCAAACCCTGACATGAGTTGATCAACGATCTGAA
>PVKC010027055.1:0-15896 GCA_004027635.1 Crocidura indochinensis
ATTGTGTAAAAGTGAATTATAAATCTTTTACAGTAATATTTAAGGCACTTAGTGATAATGAATGAGGGGCATTACCACCACCAGTGCCTAAGGGGTATTTTTTAGCATCCATCAGTCTGCAACCCTATTATTCTCTTCTTTTTTACTGTAAAATTTAACAACTACACTGACATGATACTGTAGGTGTGGATGAGGTCTTTATACCCTTAAGTGAACAGCTCCTAAAAAGCAAATTTTATCCCTCCAATTCTTTTATTTTTCCTTTTCATTATTTTATTTTTAATAATTATTTTATTTTATTTAAACACTTTAATTACATACATGATTGTGTTTGGGTTTCAGTCATGTAAAGAACACCACCCATCACCAGTGCAACATTCCCATCACCAATGTCCCAAATCTCCCTCCTTCCCACCCAACCCCTGCCTGTACTCTAGACAGGCTTTTCATTTCCCTCATTATTAGGACAGTTCAGAATGTAGTTATTTCTCTAACTAAACTCATCACTCTTTGTGGTGAGCTTCATGAGGTGAGCTGGAACTTCCAGCTCTTTTCTCTTTTGTGTCTGAAAATTATTATTGAAAGAATGTCTTTCATTTTTCTTAGAACCCATAGATGAGTGAGGCCATTCTGCGTCTTTCTCTCTCTGACTTATTTCACTCAGCATAATAGACACATCCTATTTTGCTCAGGTTGTACTCCTGGTAAACTGATTAGCTGTCTCAGTTCCCATCAAAACAGCTCTTTTCTCTAGAATATTGGCTTTCAGGCAGCTAGATCCAGAATTTGAGTTTGGTAACATTAGCAGAGGAACATTCACTGCATGTATAACCAAGAGATATTTATTTCTCTACTTTAGAGTTCCAGAATTCTGAGATCCAGGTGTTAGGAATGTTGTCTTTTTCATAAATAACAAATGTACTTACTGCTATGACCTTACTTGGCTGAGAAGAGATTAAAATCTGTTCTTTCTTTATATTAAATCCATTAATTCTGACATTAGTATCCTGTGATCATGATGTAATCTCAACATATTTTCAAATAGAGTTTTAGTACATCTTTTGAAGAAATAGTACATTCACTTCGGAGAACTCTTGATATCTAGCATTAGGTCCAGATTATAAATATCTGAAGTTTGTCTCAATACATAAATATATATATATATATATATATTTGTTCTGGGATGGTTTTTTTTTATAAATTCTGTTTCCATATTTAGCTTTTCTTATTATTTCTCTTTTCTCATTACCTATTTCATATATTGTGTTATGGATTGACTGTATATGTGCTCTCAGAATTCTTGTTGAAACACTAGTCCCCAAAATTTTGATACTTTGCTTTTATCTTTGGGTGTAAATTAAAATAGATGTAAAAATATCTCTAAAATATATACTCTATACGTACAATACTTAAATTTATGTAGTTCTGCTATTATTGGTGTGATTCTAACTCCAGGCATTATACATCAGCATAATATCAAATTTTATCATTATCTTTTTCTACTCACAGTTAATGATTCTTTGACAATTCTGCCAGTAAAAATAGTATGCATGAAGTCATATTAACTTATTGTAAAAATATTATTTATTAGCTTAGATTTTATTATATGCATTAATAATTGTTTATGTAATTATGACATATTTTAAAATTATAAACATGTATCCAAAGTCAAAGGGAATAGAAGTGATACAGAGAATATTGTGTATGCAAGTTTAACTGTAGCCATGCCTAGAGGGATGTGAATGTCACCTCTGTAAAATTATTTCTCTCTCTTTTGACTATCCCACATCAGGCAATGCAGGAAAGGAAAGAAAATAGATCAATCTTAGAATAGCTAATTACATATTCATAATGTGTACCTAAGTTACAACTTACGGAGGAATATTGCTAAAGTCATTACTCTCTATTTGCAAAACAGTTCCCTTTAGCTTTCCAAAATACATTTAACTTCCAACAATACATGTGTCCAACAGAACAGAAGGGAGAGTACAGAGGATAAACTGCTTAAGCAAGCAAAAAAAATCACAAGGGATTATTTACATATATTTAAATTGTATTACTTGTTCTAATGTCTAAAGCCAGATTTGACCAAAAATCTAAGTATTTTAAAACAAAAATCTAGAAAAATTAAATGTCATTGTGAGAATTTCACAAATGCACCAGTCATAGAAAAGAGTAAAAACAGCTTTAGAAAAAAATTTAATGTTTTAAATTTAATATTGTGTTCTAATGCAACTCAGGATCCATCATAAATATATATGTGAGAATATTCTTATTTTATAGAACAAACTCTTTGATGAAGTGGGTAATTTTTTTCAGTATTATAAAAAGTATTAGTGAAACAGGCAGGCAGGTAAGGAAGCCCCAATACCTGTTTTCAGGCAAGAAATTCTTAGATGCAATAAACCCAAGTGACATTATTTGGAGAGGTTATTCATCATTGCTAAGAGTCTGTCTGGTATCACTATAGGCCCAGAGAAGATTGAATCCCCTTCTAAGATAACTCAAACAGGATTAATGGCCAGAAAGCATAAGTATAAGAAGACTATAAACTACTACCATCCCTTCTCCCTGGCAACAACCTTAGCAAAAGGACTCTTACCTAGTTAGAAAGCCCCATGAAAAACTGGTTGGAAAATTAAAAAAAAATTAACTTGGAACAAAGGAGAGGTTAATGTCTGTTGCCTAGTTAAATGGTGAAAGAGAACATGTCGACCTTATCTCTCCTCATGAAATATGGACTTTCCTACTTTTATGCTGGGTTGTGTAGGGGGCTCTCTTCATCTTTGAAGAAATCAATAGAAAAAATCTTATTGTCTCCTCTTCTTCAGTACCTCATAAACAATCTGTTTTTGTTTTATTGCTCATATCCCCCTAAATTTATTTTCTGTGAGGGAAGAAAACAGACCTAAAGATCTGGGAAATGTCTAGATCACCCAACACTTCTCTGGGTGGTGGAGATGGATAGAGAGGCAATTGCAGATTTCTTCTTGAAGTTGCTGCCTTTTTCATCCCACTTAACATAATTCTCATGCGGGCATCTAGATGCATTGCTAGTATGTGTTATTAAAATATTGAATAATGTAAAGACAAAAATCATATTTAATTAATCCTGGACCCATAATCAATCATATTCAATTTTTACTGAAGAAAAATGATTTATGTATATTGTGTCTCCAACTGTTGAGAAAGTTATCTTTTTGGAAATTAATTTTAGGCCTATTGTGATCATTTAGATTTTTTGGCAACATCAAGGTTTTCACATGACCAGATTGAATAAAAATCAATTTTTCATTTCTTTCCTATTACTTACTTTAAAAAATATTTGCCATAGAACCTGGATATGCATTTCTCTCATAGACAAATCTCCAGCTCTATTAAAAAATAAGCAAAACAAATCTAGAAGAAATTTGACATTTTTAAGCCTATATGGGACACATTTTGTTAAAATGTTTCTGCCATTAAATATCTTCAATATCAGTCCATGAACACTATTTTTCAGAACCAAAGATCAATAAAATTGTAATGTAAGGAGCTGGGAGACAAGTTTAGCTGATGATTGAAGAAATACTTAAGCATCTGTTCACTATTTGTTAAGAAAATCTCATTACCAATTTAGCTGTTTTCAGAAACCAGTGATTACAAGGATTAGAAAAGGCATATATCAGGGCAGAGTAATAGCATAGCAGTAGGGTGTTTACCTTGTATGCTGCTGTCCAGAGATGGACCCAGGTTCAATCCCCAGTACCCCACATAGTCTCCCAAAGCTGTCAGGTGCTATTCCTGAGCACAGAACCAGGAGAAATTCCTGAGTACTGCTCGGTGTAACCAAACACACACACACACACACACACACACACACACAGGCATATGTCAACATTGTAAAATCAAGAATGTAAATGTTCCTCTTCTTACCTTCAAAATCTTGAGTTATTCTTACTCATAAGCACTAATCTTAAACCACAGATTAATAGATGACCTGATATACGTTGTTTCTAAGCTCTTTTCAGCAATGCTATGCAATATAATTACATAAAGTGAGTGATTATCATGCAAATGTGAAATTATAAACACAAGTATATAGTAATACATTGTATGATAATTTAGGTAATTGCTTAACATTAGGAAGATAATAAAAATGTATTATTCAGAAAATATCAATATCATGGATAATTAAATATATATGATCATAGATTCATTAATATGTGTATAAATGTAATATGGAAAAAGAAGCATACAAAATATTTTATTATATCCCACAAATGAGTGAAATTATTCTATGTCTATCCCTCTCTTTCTGACTCACTTAACTCAGCATAATACTTTCAATATTCCATGCATGTATGAGCAAATTTCATGACTTCATTTTTTCATAACAAGTGGCCAGTATTCTATTATGTGGTTATATCACTGTTTCTTTGTGCACTCATCTGTTCTTGGGCATTTGGGTTGTTTCCAGATTCTAGCTATTATATTAGCTAGAGTATAATTATATAATAATATTACAGAATATTATTATATTAGCTATATTAGTGCTGCAAAGAATAGGAATGCAGAAAGTTTTTCTGTATTCTGTTTTGGTTTCCTAGAGTATATCTCTGTAAGTGGTATTGCTGGTTACTATGGAATCTTAATTTCTATTTTCTTAGGAATATCCATATTAATACAAATAATTAAATATGATTCACTAAAATAAATGTGAGATATTAGAACCCAGGAACAAGCTCAGAAACATAATAAAATATATAATTGCTTATGATAGTTTATGACATAGATGGCAAGAAAAAAATAGGTAATAACTATTTTTTCAAAAACAATAGTCCTTAAAATGAGCTGTTTATGTTCTCTAGTTGCCTTATATCAAAAAAGAATTTTCAGTAAATGTAGCAGGATTTTCTTTTTCTGAAATATTTATGGTGGAATGGAAGTAAAGTATTTGTGGGTAATAATAAATCATTTGCAAAGACTTTATGTTAATTATCAAAGCTATATGGATTGCTGCCTCTTGTTTATTTTGTTTTTCACCCACCTACTACACTAAGAAAGTGATCAGAAATTTGCCTTAGAAAAGCAAAGATCATTGTACAAAACTACGAGGCTACAACCATGTCTATATACAAAGTTTGTGACAAGATCAAATAGCTCCTTTTTTTTTTTTATGAAAGCATAACTATCAAACCCCGAAAGAAATTCCCAATTGTAACCTCATTGACATCTCAAAGTCTGAAGGTTCCTTGTACTTTTCAGGCCAGTGAAGCCCTTCTAGAGTTCCTTGATTAAAATACTAACCTTGTTTCCAAGTACAAACATGGCTCAAGTAACTAACACAGAAAATAGAAAGGACAGAGATGTTCAGCTATCAGTGTCAATGGATTTTTTTTTCTCCTGTCTCCAATCAATAAATATTCATGAAGAGGTCCTAAAAACAATGCGTTTTGAAAAATAATTTTATTTAACCCATCAAATTAAAATAATTGTACATTCCATTGAAGATATAAGACACATGTAAAATTTTTAACAATTATAAAATATGTAATGACTAGTTAGAAAATCTTGAGTAAAATTTAATGCCAAGGTACATATTCAAATGTTTCTTTAAAATAGAACCATTGCTAAATGAAAAGTGGGAATTTGATGAAACATTCAAAGAAAGGCAAATTATTTATATTGTAATGATTAACAGATAATCTTATTTAAAAGCAGATTAAAGACATATAAGTAGAAATTTATTATTTATTTTAAAATGAGAGAAGCATGATTTTCCTTTTTATATAACTCCAAGCTGTTAACGTATAATATATCCATGTCCAATTCTAAGCACTTGCCCAAAATTTTATTATTCTAATTATTGAACAAATGATACTTACTGTATATTTTGCCTTACGAGTACATTATTGATCCCCCCTTTGAATTTATTTATAAGTATTATGAGGAATGCAACTCTTGGAATATTAAAAATATCTTTATAGGAAATCATCATCCAACCAACTTACAAGAAACAAATCAACGCAACTTCTAGGAATGCCTTGGAGTTATAAATATAGAGAATGTATAGATTGAATTTTATATGTAGCTTTGATAGAATGTCATTTATCTGTGTTTGTTAAGATATTTAAGAAGAAAATAGGTTCAAATACAAGTGTCAATGTATAAATACCTGAGATTGCCCTTCAATCAAGGTCAATTTTCAAGGTGTTAAATTTATTTTACCATATATAAGCTATCACGTACAATTTGTTGTATAATAACTCTGTCTCATTGCAATATAGCAATTATATGATTTTACATGCAAATCGGGTTATAATCATATATATGTTTTAGCTGCATTTAAGTCTATTGCTTCTAATGGTAAATTCATTTAAATTGCTGTTGCACTGATAATATATAAGTTCAGGTCCTAATCTTGATTATAAGAATAACTGTAATTTTCTGAATTGCATCTCACCTTAGAATCTGACCTGAATAATGCATTTGCTTATTAAAAACATTATACTGCATTTTATAATGTAGGAATAATGCATATTACGTTGATTTCCATTAAATCTATGCAAAGAATAAATCTTTAAAAACACACAAATGTACTTTGAGTAAGGCCATGTGAGACATAATAAAAGGAAGAGATAGAACGTTGTATTTAAAGTTTGATGCAGTTCTTTAATGTAGAAGCAGTTGACTTCAGCTGCATTAAGCAGAGTTGCTGACACAGAGATGGATTATACTGTATTATGGAACAGGGTGATTAAATGTACAAACTTCCTAACAGAGTAACATGCAAGATACTAGAGCATATGGTTCTGGAATTTTTTTCCTCTCAAAAACTACAGATTCTGGCCAGAGATTTTTGTTGATTTGTACAAAATCACTTGATTAGAATCCTCAGCCATCTGCTGTAGATGGTGATGCATGAAAATGTCAGCAGAAAGAGCAGAGCTTAAAACTTATTTGTGGACAGGATTTTCAGTTGGCATACCATAAAAAAGATAAGTTGATCAGCCTCAATATAGACAGGATCTAACTTATGTGAAAGCAAATGGTGTTAAAAAATTACCAATGTTCTTAAAAGTCAAAATAAACTCTCAGACTTTTGGGTTCTGTATTGTTTACAGAGCAGAATTGCTCTTTGTTTTTTTTTTTTTTTCCTCTCAGACGAATACTAAGAAGCTACAGTACAGTAGATAAGCAATTGTCTTGTACATAATTGAACCAGATTTGATCTCTGGTGTTCCATATGGTCATCTGAGAAGTGCCAGGAGGGATGTTTGAGCCAGACCACATGTGAGCTATGAGCACCATCAGGTATGACCCCCAAAACAAAAAAAAGAAAATAAAGAAATAAAAATAAAATCAGGAGTCGGAGTGGTGGTGCTAGAAGTAAGGCTCTAGCCTAGGATGGACCGCAGTTCGATCACCTCCCCCACCCCCCGAGTCCCATATGGTCCCCCAAGCCAGTATTGTTTAATGAGAATATAGCCAGGAATAACTCCTGAGTGCCAACTAGTGTGGTTCAAAAATCAAACCAAAACAAACAAGCAAAAAATCAATAAATGTAAAATTTCAACATAGTTAAGCCATGGACATACTAACGAAATAAGAGCAGGGGGAAATGCAATAAATTATGTTCCTTTTTGGGTTTTGGGTCACACCCAGTGACGTTCAGGGATACTCCTGGCTATGCCCTCAGAAATTGCTGCTGGCTTGGGAGACCATATGGGATGCCGGGGATAGAATTGCAGTCCATCCTGGATCCACCACATGCAAGGCAAATGCCCTACTGCTGCATCACTACCATTTAGGCCCCAATAAATTTTATTCTTAAATAAATTAGACAGGACTACAAATATGGAAACTTTTTAAATTTCTAAAATCTATTTATTTCTAAGTTGCGTACCATGCCAACAGAATTAATATACAATAAAAATTATACACTTCCAAAAAGAATACATACAAAGGGAAGAATCAAATAAATTGAAATAGAAATAATGAAATCATATCATTTTGATATATATTGTCAAAGACAACATATCAAGATACTTTCCATTAAATAAAAGTTACTAAATTAAAAAAATAATTTACTTTTAGATTGATTTTTTATTGTCTTTATATTTTTTAAATTACACACTTAAATATAATACTAGATTTTAAGTATTTCATTTTTTCTGAATAAAATTACTTAATTTTAATTACATGTAATAAATTTTGAGAATGAAATGTTTTCTAAGAATTCCATTAGCCAATTAAATTTCTTAATTAGACTTTAGTATTTTATTTCATTTAACCATGCCAACTATAATTATTAATCTGCATATTATTATTAATTTATTTTAATTATATCATGGTACTGGCATTTACTTATTTGGCTTTTCTAGAGCACTTTATTATTCTTGTATTTTACCATTTGCAGCTGTAATTGCTGTAATTTTAATCTACATTAAATATTTATTCCTGAGTTGGGATACATAATTAGTTTTTGCTAAAAAGTTTATAATGAATACCCCTTTTTTCCTAAAGGCACAGCAGCCTATTGCCAAACCAATATCCGCAGTCAATAACAAGTTTGATCCCTGGCATTTTATATGGTTCTCTAAGCCTGCCAGATCCTTGAATACAGAGCTAGTAGTAACCTCTTGATAAAAAATAAAGGGTGGGACTGGAGAGATAGCCTGGAGGTAAGGCATTTGCCTTGCATACAGAAGGTCAGTAGTTCGAATACCGGCATCCCATATGGTCCCCTGAGTCTTCCAGGAGCAATTTCTGAGCATAGAGCCAGGAGTAACCCTGAGCACTGCCAGGTGTGACCCCCCCCAAAAAAAAAGTAAAAAGAAAAAGAAAAACGAAGGGTAACTTCTGAGAACCACAGAGTATGTCCCCAAAATAACAACAGCAAAATTAAAAATGTTTGTTTTATAGACTAGAATATTTTCTCCCATGGTTCTAAATGTATATGATCTTTTGAACCCCAAAAGGTCTATATCAAGCATATAAACTTTGGAAGGCAGGTCAGATAGGAAAAGTTTTCCTTAATCAGCCAGTACATTGTGATTTTAGAAGCTACTGTTCAGAACAGGCTTCTGTTTTCTGCGCTGTTGTTGTTTTATTGTTTGTTTGTTGCATTCCTATGAACTATGACTTGATTGCTGGGTCTGAAGTCTGCTGGACAACTCAGAGTCTTCCAGAAAGGATTCATTAAAGGTGAAGAGGAAAACTGGAAATTGGACTTTATCACTTTGACTCAGTAGCCAGTACTTGCCACTTGCTAGCCTCGTTTAACCTCTGAAATTCAGAAAACTGCCAAGTATTCTATGTATAAATCTCTTGACAGTGAGAAGACTCCCACTATTGTGTTCATCTACTTGACCCACAACCTGTGGGATTTTCCAAGAAGACAAATCGAATGAGAGAACTCAAAGCTTTTTCCCAGGTTTAGGCTCTTGCATCATGTCAAGTTCATGCCAAGTGATTAAAAGGTCATATTGTTAATTTTGACCTCTTGTTTTTTCTAACCGATTCGATTTAACACTGTGCCTTGCTGCAGGCATTAGCATCCCTAAGCAAAAACCTTAATGAGTCAGATAAATTCCCACAGGAATAAGCGGGAAACACGAAGTGGATGAATATGAAATATGAAAATGAAATAAATGAGACCACACAAAATGCATTGTATGTGGACCCTCGTCCAAGGGATGAGAGACAAATTTACTTTTCAGCTGATGACATTTACAAGTACAGGCTCTCATATGGTATGTGGGGTGTTGTCAGGGAGAACAAAGAGTAGGAGAACAGTACAATGGGGAAACAGGCCTAGAATTTACATATTAAATGACTGTTCTACAGGTGAGAAAGAACCCTGTTAGAGGTTGGTGGTGGAAATGTTTTTGGGTAAGCAAAATGACAGGTTCATCAAGAAACCAGGAGGAGAGAGGCAAAAATATTTATGATGTTTATCCAGTAGCAGGAAAATAGATTTTTGGGGGGGACGGAAATAATTGTTTACCTTCATAAAGCTAGACTCAGATTAACAAGCTGTTGGCGCCAGGTTATACTAGTCACAAGTAAACTAGCCAGTGGGGAATTTTTGGTGGGCTTTGTTACTGATTTCTTTGTCTGTAGGAAGGCTGAGGCCGGATTTCTATAGTGGCCAAATAAAGAGAAAATGTAATGCCATAGCTATGTAGGAAGTATGAGAGAAATATCGCCAGTGATACACACAAAGGGTCAACGATAGTCTCTAAGTGGGCCTTCTGGCAAATATTTCTTGGGAGAAAAAATTAGATATTGCACTAGGAAGGCAAAAGCCATGTCTGGTGCGTGCCCCCCTAAGTGGGGGGTAACAGTGCCTCTTAACTTTGCTCCCAACTTTGAGACATTTACGTAGGGTTTGGAAAACCCCAGTTTTCAGCTGCCCGGCACAGATAAATGAAGAAACTGAGGCCCATGTTCATAATGACAGAGGCAAAGACCTCGTGGACTTTCCTACTCCCTCTTTTATAAGGCAGGAAGTGGGAGGGGAAGGAAGGAGCAACACGATTTCCTTGAGGCGGAACTTCTGCCCAGCAACACGAACCATTGGGAAGGAAAGAGCAACGCAACTTCCGGAAGGCAGAACCTCTGCCCAGTAAGGAATCATTTGCGAGGCAGGGACAAGGCGGAACCTCCCCCTCGCTAGCAAGCTCCAGCACATGTGATCCCCACAAAAAGGTGTCCCCCTCCCGGGAGAAACATGTGATCCTCATAAATTGGTGTTCCCCCTCCTGAGAGAAACCTGGCATGAGGTTTTTTTTTTTTACATTTACCTGAGCTACCAAATTTATTTAAGAAATATTTACTCTTGACTAGCAAAGCTTAATAGCACCAACAATTATCACAACACATAGTTTGACATAAAAATCTAAGTGAAATGTATACTAACATCATCAATTACAATACATATGTAGAAACCTAAAATTATTTGTAAAATTTATATTAATAAAAAATGAAGCTCAGATAAATGATATGAAAGAACTGTATAGAGGGAGAAATTATTTATGTTCACTAGGAAATCTAAATATTTCTAGGATATTAGATCTTCTCAAATTGATCCATTCATTTAAAGCATACCTAGACATTTCATGGGGGGGGGGGTTATAACACACGTGCTCCAGTAAAATATTGGATGAGAGCAGAATAGAATGTTTAACTCTGCCCTCTTTCATGATTTATTATAAAATTATAGTCATATAATGATATAGGTGAATGGTATTAGTAACATAATAGACAACAACTTAAAACACTAGAGATACCTTGTTGGAGTTGGAGAAACAGTCCCCCCTCCCTCAAGCTGTGTCTCAAGGATTTCAAGGAGATGCGAAGCCATGAAGATTTATAAATATGGTTTGTTCTGATGCCGATTGGCACCAGGGTCAGTGCCCAGGAAGAATCCCAGAGCAAAAGACCCCGAGGACCCTGACTTACAAGTTTTTATACATTAAAGGTACAGGGTTATCCCCGCCCCCCTGCCACACACCAAAGCCTGGTTCTTAAGTTAGGGAACATTTGTTACAGCAAAGCGACAAAGAAACCACATGGTTCTTTATGCAGGGTAAGCATGCACCTAGGATTGCATTCCTACCCTAAAGAATGGTGGTATCCATACTCTAATATCCTTAGGGGTGAGCTCCTGGGGAGGTGTGAATAGGGGTTTCAGCCTTTTGTGACTGCTTTTTAAAGGGAAAGGGAACTCTTAAAACAAAAAAGAACTTCTTATAGGAAAATCTCCTTTCCTTTTCATTTTCTCATAGGAAAATCTCCTTTCCTTTTCAACCTGAAATAGACATACCTACTTATAGTTAATCAAATTTGTAATACGGTCTTTAAATAAGGATGCAAAAAATTATAATAAAAAAGTGATAAACATTTCAACAAGTGTTTCTATAACAATTGTAAATCTATATGAAGTTTCATGAATTTGAAGTCAGAATTTATACTCTTTATATAAACTATTACAAGGTTCAGAGTAGAACTATTGTGAAATAAACACTAAATTATGGCTAGAAGATAAATTGAAGAACTACTGGGTCAGAATTTTAAAACCATGAGCCATATGTCTCTCTGTGGGTCTCCAAGATATAAAAGTCGTAGATGGGTAAAATCCTATACATGGATTACATGGATTTCACAGTATGAGATTAGGGGGCCAACTAGTAGGAAAGTGGAGCTATAAGAAATAAGCAAGTTCATACCCCAGGTCTCTTACAGAAATCAAGATTTCTTAGTACAGAGGCCCAATTCTGACAACAAAGGCTGAGCAAAACCATTGGAACCACAATTTCCTAGACTCCAGCTTAGGGAACAAGCAAAAACATGGAGCACATGATACAGAAAACTGAGCACACCAAAAATGTTGGAACAGTGCCTCTAGAACCTTAAAGACTCTATCCTAGGCCTTGACCTAGGACCTACGCAAATATAAGATTTCTTGTTATAATGGCCTTATTTTCTCATCCACAACAGAGATAAAAGGTTCCTGACACCACAAAAAAACAAAGAAACAAACAAAAAAACTCTGGGATATGGCAATTAGAAGGTGTGGAGTCAGTGGTTGTTCCCATGACAATATGCTTCAAGATTGGAGAATCCCTGAATCTCTTAGGCCATGGAATTTCCTTCCTTCCCCAATACTTATAGTGCCTAAACAAACAAAAAAAAAAAGGTGGGGAAACACAAACCCTGCCACTGCAACACTTTTTCTGGTTTTGTTTTATTTTTTGTTTGTTTTTTGATATTATTTTCCTTCTCTATTTTCTTCCTTTTTTTCTTTCTTTTCCACTTTTGTGGATATTATTTGGTGATTTTCTTTTAGTAGTTGATACCAAAATTTTTCTCCTCTTTTCCTTAACCTTTTTATCTTCAACAGAATAGCATGATTTGAATCATTCAGCCTCATAAATTGAGGGGGGAGAAGAAGGATACCAGGACCAGTCATATGAACATGTAGTGTAAAGAAAAATGACCAGACTGGAACATCAAACAGAATAGATACCCAACCTATAACAAGCTGTAAGGTGGAGACCAGTTGCTCTAGGATCTGCGGGGTAAAGGAAGGAGATGTGGGAGACATGCTGGGAACAGGAGTGAAGGGAGGACAACATTGGTGGTGGGAATGCCCTTCATTCATTGCCACTATGTATCATATAAAATTCTGTGTAATCAACTTTAATGTCAATAAAATAAAAAAGAAACAAGCAAGTTAGAATTAACAGCTAGAGCAGTATATTTGAGGAAAATTGTCCTAGATGACATTGCATATTGTTGTTACTTAAACATAGGCCACATATTTAATTTATAAAATAATGAAAAGTTTTATTTCATAAAATTAGGTATTCTATTTAAAAACAATACCAACTTATAGAGAAAACAAGTTTATGCTGGAAGGAATCATTTGCAAATTTTAGCTGATTAATGATTCATATAAAAATGAAGAATTAAAAAAACAATCAGAAGACAACTTAATTTTTTTGCTTTGCAAAGTTATGTTGTTTATTTATTTTTAATTAATATATTTTATTTAAACACCTTGATTACATACATGATTGTGTTTGTGTTTCAGTCATGAAAAGAAAACCACCCATCACCATTGCAATGTTCCCATCACCATTGCCCCAAATCTCCCTCCTCCCCACCCCCCCCACCTGTACTCTAGACAGGCTCTCTCTCCATTTCCCTCATAAGTTCTCATTTTTAGGTCAGTTCAAAATGTAGTTATTTCTCTAACTAAACTCATCACTCTTTGTAGTGAGCTTCATGAGGTGAGCTGGAACTTCCAGCTCTTTTCTAATTTGTGTCAGAAGATTATTATTATTGCAAGAATGTCTTCCATTTTTCTTAAAACCCATAGATGAGTGATACCATTCTGCGTTTCTCTCTCTCTCACTCTCTCTCTCTCTCTGACTTATTTCACTCAGCATGATAGATTCCATGTACATTCATGTGTAGGAAAATTTCATGACTTCATCTCTCCTGACAGCTGCATAATATTCCATTGTGTATATGTACCAGATTCTTTAGCCATTCGTCTGTTGTAGGGCATCTTGGTTGTTTCCAGAGTCTTGCTATGGTAAATAGTGCTGCAAAGAATATAGGGGGAAGGAAGGGGTTTTTGTATTGTATTTTTGTATTGCTAGGGAATATTCCTAGGAGTGTTATAGTAGGATCATATGGAAGCTCGATTTCCAGTTTCTGGAGGAATCTCCATATCGCTTTCCATAAAGGTTGAACTACATGGCATTCCCACCAGCAGTGGATAAGAGTTCCTTTCTCTCCACATCCCTCCAACATTGTTTGTTCTCATTCTTTGTGATGTGTTCCATTATTTATGGTGTGGGGTGGTATCTCATAGTTGTTTTGATTTGCATCTCCCTGATGATTAGTGATGTGGAGCATTCTTTCATGTGTCTTTTGGCCATTTCTATTTCTTCTTTGTCAAAGTTTCTGTCCATTTCTTCTTCCCATTTTTTGATGGGATTAGTTTTTTTTTTCATTTAAAGTTCTGACAGCGCCTTGAATATTTTGGAGATTAGCCCCTTATCTGATGGGTATTGGGTGAATAGTTTCTCCCACTCCGTGGGTGGCTCTTGTATCCTGGGCGCTATTTCCTTTGAGATGCAGAAGTTTCTCAGCTTAATATATTCCCATCTGTTAATATCTGCTTTCACCTGCTTGGAGAGTACATTTTCCTCCTTGAATATGCCTGTAGTCAAAATGTCCTGGAGTGTTTTGCCTATGTGCTGTTCTATATATCTTATGGTTACAGGTCTGATATCAAGGTCTTTCATCCATTTGGATTTTATCTTCATACATCATGTTAGCTGGGGGTCTCAGTTCAATTTTTTTCAAGTGTTTTGCCAGTTGTGCCAATACCACTTGTTGAAGAGGCTTTCTTTGCTCCATTTAGGATTTCTTGCTCCTTTATCAAAAATTACGTGATTGTATGTCTGGGGAACATTTTCTGAGTATTCAAGCCTATGCACAGATCTGAGGGTCTGTCCATGTTTGAATACCATGCTGTTTTGATAACTATTGCTTTGTAGTAAAATTTAAAATTGGGGAAAGTAATTCCTTCCATGTTCTTTTTCCGAATAATTGGTTTCGCTATTCTAGGGTTGTTATTGATCCAAATAAATTTCATAAGTGTCTGATCCACTTCTTTGAAAAATGTTGTGAGGATCTTCAGAGGGATCGCATTAAATCTGTATAGTGCCTTCGGTAGTATTATCATTTTGATGATGTTAATCCTGCCATTCCATGAGCAGGGTATATGTTTCCATTTCTGCATATCCTCTCTTATTTCCTGGAGCAGAGTTTTATAGTTTTCTTTGTATAGGTCCTTCACATTTGCATTCAAGTTGATTCCAAGATATTTGAGTTTGTGTGGCACTATTATAAAATGGGTTGCTTTCTTAATGTCCATTTCTTCCATATTACTATTGGTGTATAGAAAGGCCATTGATTCTTTTGTGTTGATTTTGTAGCCTGCCACCTTGCTATATGAGTCTATTGTTTCTAGAAGCTTTTTGTTAGAGTCTTTAGGGTTTTCTAAGTAGAGTATCATATCATCTGCAAAAAGCAAGATTTCTTCCTTTCCTATCTGGATTCACTTGATATCTTTTTCTTGCCTAATCTCTATAGCGAGTACTTCCAGTGCTATGTTAAATAGGAGTGGTGAGAGAGGACAGCCTTGTCTTGTGTCAGAATTTAGAGGGAAGGCTTTTAGTTTTTCTCCATTGAGGATAATATTTGCCACTGACTTGTGGTAGATGGCCTTCACTATGTTGAGAAATGTTCCCTCCATTCCCATCTTGCTGAGAGTTTTGATCAAGAATGGGTGTTGAACCTTATCAAATGCTTTCTCTGCATCTATTGAT
>PVKC010027056.1:0-15899 GCA_004027635.1 Crocidura indochinensis
CAAAAAAAAAAAAAAAAAAAAAAAGAATAGCATTGTTGAGGTCTGATTTGCTTGCTCAAAGTTTAAGGTGTAGTGTATGTGTAGTAGTGCGAGTGCGCGCACGCGCGCGCGCCCACACACACACACACACGTGAAAGTATTAGGATATGTAGGGTGGGTCCTTGAATAATAATGAGTCTCTCTTAACTAGATTTCATGGGTATCTTTTGGCTTTTCCTTAATCCTAAAATATAGACATTATGGATGGCTGTCCAGGGATTTGATTTCTTTCTTGGTTTTTGAGCCTTGGTCCCTTGGGGGGACCCTGCAGTGCCAGGATTGAGCCCAGAGACTTCACAAAGCCTGCGTGCCAGCCTTTGAGCCTTCTCCCTGTCCTTTGGGATCTGATTTCTCAACAACTTTTCCCAGGCCTCTAAGCAGCAGTGCCTTCAAAACGAGATGACAGATCTATTTATTATAGGAGTGAATGGGAATTAAAATCCAACTGAATATCAAATGGGCCACCATCCTGCCATAGGTGTCCGTAGGATGTAGAAGGCCTTTGACTGGTCCTTCTGATGATGGAGGATCCTCTCACATTACTGACAACTTCCAGGCATCGGATATTGATGTGGCCTCTCCTGCCTTTGAGCTGGTAACTCCTTGACTCTGGGGATAGTGCACCTGACTGGAGTACTCAGGTGGAATAGCAGAGATGCTGGGGCATCACTCCTAGAGTCTGCTTGAAATGGAATCATAGAAAACCAAAGGAATTTAATGGGGAAAAAAAAGAGTTCATGGTAATGCTATATATATTGGATTCTCTTCAAGGTATTAGGAGAAAAATATAATAAGATATATAAGCCTTTTTGGGGGTAAATGCAGCATTTAGAAAGTGCCTTTATTTCCTTAGTTTTGTTAACCATTAGTGACCTGATTTGGCATATGACTTTGGAATAGGGACTTCTCTTGAATAGTAAAATCATTCTTATATAATTGACAAAATATTAAGTGCAAAAAACTGATGCTTAGAAGGACTATTCTGGGAACTCACACGGTGGGACCGTGTCTCCATAAAATAACTGTATTGTCTCACTCTTGGGTACAGGAACCAGCTTTACTATCCACTCAGGGAGTGAGAAACACACTTGTGCTCAGAAAACAAAAGTTGTATTATTACTTGGCACCATTTACTGCTTAAAAAACAGGGTTCTGGGGCCGGGCGGTGGCGCTGGAGGTAAGGTGCCTGCCTTGCCTGCGCTAGCCTAGGACGGACCACGGTTCGATTCCCCCGGTTTCCCATATATGGTCCCCCAAGCCAGGAGCAACTTCTGAGCGCATAGCCAGGAGTAACCCTTGAGCATCACTGGGTGTGGCCCATAAACCAAAAAACAAAAACAAAAACAAAAACAAAAAAACCCAGGGTTCTGGGGCTGGAGTGATAGCACATTTGCCTTGCTCATAGCTGACCCAGTATAAACCTCAGTTTGATACCTGGCGCCTCATATGGTCCCCCAAGCCAGAAGCAATTTTTGAGCACATAGCCAGGAGTAACCCCTGAGCATCACTTGATGTGCTCCCCCCCCCCAAAAAAAAGGGTTCTTTCTTCTTTAACATTTCACTGAAAGTGTTTCATTAGCAAAACATTGAAGCATGTAGAAAAATTGGAGGAATTGTGCATTGTAACCCATTTCCTACCATTGGGTGTATGCAAGTCTCATGTTACTGTGTTTTTTTTTTTTAGTATATTTTACTCACCAGAACAGATTTTTAATCCAAAGCTTATGGGTATGTATAGAAGAGTTGTTCAATTCCTTAGTATTATAATCCTTATTTTGGGCCATACCCAGTGGTATTCAGAGATGATGCCTAGTTCTGTGCTCAGGGATTACTCCTGATGGGACTTGGGGGACCATATGGGGTGCTGAGGCTCAAACCTGGTTGGTCCTGTGCAATGCAAACACTTACCACTCTGTTATTGCTCTGGCTCTGAAATTATAATTTTTGCAGAGGAGGGATGGGGAGACACCCAACAGTGCTCAAAGTTCACTCCTGGTGGTGTGTGAGACTGCATTTGGTGTCTAGGATCCATCTAAATGGGATCTATTCAAGGAAAGTGCCTTAAACCCTGTACTATCTCTCTGTCTCTGAACTTATATTTTAAAAATGATAGATATTCACCCTTTTGTAGGAGGATGAATTTATAACTAGCTTCCAAACTATGAGACATCTCTTGCCACTAAAAGAGCTCTACTTTTATTTAAAATGAATATATGGGGCCGAAGAGATAGCACAGCGGTAGAGCATTTGCCTTGCATATGGCAGATCCGGGACAGACCTGGTTCGAATCTTGGAATCCCATATGGTCCCCCGAGCTTGTCAGGAGCAATTTCTGAGCACAGAGCTAGGAGTAACCCCTGAGCATCTCCAGGTGTGGCCCCAAAACTAATCAGTCAATCAATCAATAAACTGCTTAATAAAAAATATAATAAATAAAGCTGGTTGGGGTCCTGGACCCACAAAAAATGTCTCCAGTATGCTGGCTTTGAAACTTGGTGCCTCTTGCTCTGCTGGTATATAAGATTAGACTTTTATCTTACTCTGAATTACAGAGTAAAGTCAAGCAAGGCCACTTCGGAAGGTCCCTTTGCTTGTTGGTAGGTACCCAAGGAGAATGTGGATTATAGATCTAGGTCTTCCCCTCCCCTAGACAGCATCCTGGTCAGACCCAGAAGTTCACAGTGCACCATAAAATTCCATATCCAGGAGCCAAGGCATAGAACGGGGAGTTAAGAAACCTACCCTGCATGCAGCTGACACCTGTCCAGTCTCTGAACAGCTTGGTCCCCTGAGTATGTTTAATTGCAGCCTTAGAGATTCCTTGTACTGTCAACACAGGGCCTGATCCGTACTGCATTCTCGAACCCACAACCCAATCAGTTGAGAGTACCAGGAGTGGGCCCAGGCTCCCCTGAGTACCCAGATTCAGAACTCAGGGATTAAAAACAGGCTGGTTGTATGTATAGGCTGGAGACCTGGAATCAATTCTCTGTACCCTGTGAACCTCTGAGGACTACTGCTAGGAATTATACACAGCATCAGACTGAGAGTAGATCCAGAACCCTGCCAAGAGTCATCCGCTATGTGTCTTAGCTGTAAGCCAAAGATGTTGTGTGGCCAAAAAGCAAATGAGAAGTTCTTGGACATCATTTAGTCATCAGGAAAATGCATGTCAAAATGCAAGTCAATGAGATACCGTACATATATTCTAGAATGACTATGTTAACATAGATGTGAGGGTTGGAGGATAACAGAAAGGTAATAAAGTGGGCAAAGCACATGCCTTGCATAAAGCCCCCCTGGGTTTGATTCTTGGCATTGTATACTGTCTCCCATGTCTTGCTACGAATGACCCCTGAGCACAGCCAAATGTGACCCAAACCCCATCAAAAGACAGAACAGAGAGTGAGCTCAGTGGACTAAGTACATGCTTTGCATGCAGATTTGGATTTAATACTCAAACACTGAGCCAGAAATAGCCACTGAGCACAGTCAGGTATGGCTTCCCCTCATTCCCACTGTCAGGTATGTTTTCCCCTTACTCTTTCTCCACACCCCACATCTGTTGGACTAGTTGTGTGGACCTGTAGATGTTCCTACAATGGCTTCTGCCCTATCTGTAAAATAGGAATTAATGGGGCGAAGGGTGTGACTCCGTGGTAGGGCATATGTGAGCCACTGAGTTTGATTAATAATAGGTGTCTACAGGGTCTCCCCAAATACCCCTGGGCCTGAATATACCACTGTAAGTTACTCCCTTCAAAAATAAAACTCTCTTGAATCAAAGTTTTAATACAATGTGTACTGGCCTTGGACATGGCCATAACACAGTCCACCCGATTTCAATCCCCTGGATCTCATATGGTCCTCAAGCACCACCAGTAGTGATTCCTGAATGCATAGCTAGGAGTAAGCCCTGAGCGCTGCTGAGTGTGCCTCCCAAACAACAAAAACAACAAAATATTCTCTCATTGATTTATGATAAGCCCAAAAAACTTGACACTGTGGTTCAAAAAGTGGTTTCTCTGAGCAGCCGAGAAAGCCTTTCCCAGGGGCTGCAGGAGAGGTGAAAAGGGCCAGCCAGAAAGGCCTGAAGCCTGCTGGGCTGTGTGAACAGTCCCTCTCTGTCCCTGCACAAGGTGCAGTGACAAAGCCATCCAGAGAGTGAACAACTGCGTGCTTGGGAGGGAGCAGGTACAGGTAAGGGGGAGAAGAAAATACCTGAAAGTTTGTTTTCCACACCAAGGGGCGTTTCTTTGGTCTGAGTGTTGCTTTAGTGGATGGCCCTGTCCTGTGGGAAGTCACAGGCAAGATGTGTGGTCCCAGACTGAAACAATTTCCTGGAGAACTCTCTGGGCCTCAGAATTAGAATATTTTTCATCTTACTCCTCTGGACTGAATAACTCCTTTTGTTTCTCTGTGTTGGGGGTCACTACAGCATGCAACTCTGAAGTTCTTTCCTAAAGAATTCCTTTCGCTCTGATGACAATGATACCTCTCTCACTTCCCAACAGCCAAACAGGTTGAATATCTAGTCAATGAGAAGCACATCTACCTGCTGCCAAGTGGTCGGATCAACATGTGTGGCCTGACCACCAAAAATCTAAATTATGTGGCCACGTCCATCCACGAAGCAGTCACCAAAGTCCAGTGAGCAGCACCCGCAAACCAGCAGCACCAAAGTCATCCTTGCTCCCGCATGCTCCCTTCTTGCACGAACCTAGCTGAAACATCTCCCGCTCAGACACCACCCATGGAAGGAGGCCAAGGTTTCGAGGGGAGGCAGTCTCTGCCAAGACAGTCCCCGTGTGCAGAGAGAGCTTCTCTCAGAAAGAAGAGGGTGCCTGGAACTGGAGCCCTGTTGGAGACTGGAGTAAATCAAGATTTTTATTTAAGAAGATTAAAAAGGTCCTCGAATCATGCACTGTAGATATGTCTCTCCCCTGCCAGAAGCTGGAGCGTTGCCGGCTCCTTCCAAGTCTAGTCCCCAAGATCAGACTGTTGGAGAAGCCAGGTGTGATTGTGGGTGTTGGCTGTGTCATTAAATGTGTTGTTTCCACCCAGAGCTCGAGTGTGTCTGCTCTCTGCATGGTTATGGCCTTTATCCTTTGCTTGAGTTCTGTAAGATGCAGTGTCTTCCTCTGTTCTTCGCCACCTACACCAAACCAGTTTCACAGAACAGTATTTTACCTTGGCAATGTGTAACACATGCTGTTCTTTTTAGTCTATTCTGTTCGAGTTCACTAGGAAAAAATAATAAAAGCAGTGATTGAGATGCAGGGAGCTGATTTTTGATCTGTCCGTTTTGTCATCCAGGGCATGTACTTGTCACCGAAGCACTCTCGTTACTGGCCTCACCTGAATGTATAACTGGACACAGGTGGCCTTGAAGATCTGTGGTTGTCCTTAGAGGCTGTTTGTCTTATCACTGCAGAGCTGGACCCCTATCTTCCACAGGTGTGGAAAATGTCATAGAAGGCCCAATGGATCTTCCCGATAGATTTTGATGAATTTGGTAGGGCAAGGGATGTGGGTAGGGTTGTTTTTTGTTCTTCCTTTTGGCCATGCCCAGTCATGATAGGGGATTTGGACTCTGCACTCTGGAATCACTCCTAGTGGTTCTCAGGGGACCATAAAGGATGCTGGGGATCAAATCCAGGTTGGCTGCATGCAAGATAAGTTGATACCTTACCCATTGTACTATGACTCTGGACCCAAAATTGAGTCTTTAAAACTGAGGGTATAGGGCTGGATTTGTGACATCAGGAGGTGGGTGGACTGCCTGCCCTGTGCCAGGCATCAAGTGATACGTTCAGCCCCTGGCACTGCCCCACTGAGTGGTTGTGGTGACCTCAGAATTGTAGTTCAGGACCCTAATTGCCTTTAGTGAGCCCTGTCACCAGAAGAGCCCACTGCCCCTGCAGCTACTGGGTATGACACCTACTTAAATCAAGACCCTAAAGATTTTTAAGTTGGAAAGCTATTTTCATCTTAATAGTCCCTTTCCCTTTTTCTAGGACTCTTGAAGTCTTAAGAGCTCCAAGGAATTTTGAGGCCACCTCCCTTTCATTGTCACCACCTCCTCTGTGTTGTCCCCATCTGGTGATTTTCGCTCTGGAGGGGGAAGGTGGGAGTTTTCAGTGAAGGTCAGGCAATTGGTGCCAGTCCTGTTATGAAGGAGCATCTTTATGGAACAGCTCTGTGGGGAATGTGATTCAGTGATGGAACACAGGTGTGCATTCTGGAGGCACTGGCCCCGGGCTCAACTCCCCAGCAACAGAACAGTCCTCTGTGAGGTGTATGCTCTGGACTCCATCTGCCCCATAATCTGGTTCCCTCTTCCCTCCAAACCACAGGTGGTGCTTCTGGCCCTGGCACCTTCCAAATATTTGAAAATAGTGGTTTTGTTTGCATTTTGCTTTTCTGTCAGAAGCTCCCCTCTCCCTGGTACTCTGTTTCCATACAGGATATACCAGGATATACTTTCTATCTTTTTTTTTTTTTTTTGGTTTTTGTTTTTGGGTCACACCCGGCAGCGCTCAGGGGTTCTTCTTGGCTCTATGCTCAGAAATCGCTCCTAGCAGGCTCGGGGACCATATAAAATGCCAGGATTCAAACCACTATCCTTCTGCATGCAAGGCAAACATCCTACCTCCATGCTAACTCTCTGGCCCCTACTTTCCATATCTTTGCGCCTCAAGCTGGACCTTTAGTCCTTCTAAGAGGACAACTCTTGTTAGAGTATGATATGATGAGGCCTTCAGGCTAGATACAGTCAGGATGACAGGGCTTTCCATTTGGACTACTTTCTATTTCTCACCTTCACTTCTGCAAAATCTTATCCATCTGGCTTTCCAAAGTAGAGCATGTCAGTGCTGTCCTAGCACTGACTCTGGCCTTTCAGCTGGCCACAATGGACTCCTCACACAGGTGGCCAGGTCCCTTTACTGCTCACAGGCCATCCAATAGGGTCATTCTGGAACTTAGAGAATCCCGGGGAGCAAGGAAAAAGGCCACATTCAGGAAATGCATTTTCATTTTTATTGAAAAATTATTTACAATGTAGGCTCAATACCTTCATAAATACTTTATGTTTTAAAATTATCTCTTTAAACCTGAAGAAAATCTGGGGATAAAGAAATGAGAGAGGGTCATGGTGACAGGCTCCTTAGGGATTTTGCAAAGAGGATGGAGCGCAATAGCAACGGCCTGAGCCTGGCGGTCTGTGGGAAGATGACAAAAGAGGAGCCTGACTGACCTTCACTGAGTCAGCACTCATAGGTTTGGGTTTCTTTTTCCAGCCAGCATCTCAACTGCCTCTTAGGATTCCTACCAGACTTGAGTGGTATGTGTTTGTGGCCATGAAGCTATGTATGAGAAATCATGCATGGCCGAGGCCCCTGCAGGGCCAGGCCGGATGAGGACGTGGGGAATTCCTGCAGGCAGTGACCTTCCTGGCCCTCGAGTCTATGACACCTGCTCTGCTTTGGTGGGGAAGAGCCAGGTTTTATGGAATCAAGTTTGGGCAGGACCCTAGAGCAGAGGTTTTCAGCCATTCCTCCTCCGAATCCCCTAGGGCATGTTTGTAGTTCCTCTCTTATCCTTCACACGAGGAAAGGCCAGATCCCAGCCAGGACAGTGAGGACACTGGGCTGGTTAATTCTCTCTGAGTGACTGCAGGGTGCCACCAGCTTTGAGAACCACTGTAATAGGCGTGCCAAGAGTGAAGCATCCCACTTGCCTCCAGAAAGAGGCTGGACACTTGAGAAGACCACATGCACCTAAAATTCCATCTCAGGCCGCCCAATGGCCACTCCTCTGCATTGTAGAAACTTCGGGATGAAAATTCCACTAATTAAAATAGTTTTATCTTTTTTTTTTTTATGAGTTGGTAACACATTGTGGGTCTGAGACCCTTGAGAATCATATAAAAGCTCTCTGAAAAAGAGGGCTAAGAACACAAACACTAACTTCTGACAATATTAGGGGTTTAACAGACCCTTAAGTCCAACAATGGGCTTAAGGCGATGACCCCAAGGTCAGAACCCCTGAGTTAAAGGTTCCAGTGGGTAAGCATTTTAGATGCAAAGAACCCAAAGGAATACTCACTCTCCCTCCTTCCGAAGTGATCACTGACTGAATGTTTGTGGAATATGGGAATGGTCTGGTGATTCTGCAGGTAGCTCTGGATTACCGACATTAACCAAGACAATACAAGGAGCTGGAGAGAGATCAGAAAGGGAGGGGAGTGTCCTAAACCTTCATTGCACATTTTTCCAAAGCTAACTGTGGGGTAGACTTCTAATCAGGATCTTGATTCCTGGAATGGGTAGATGTAGTCCTCCTGCCATCCTGTGGTCAGGCTTGGAATTGCACCAGCCCCAACACAGGTGGAAAAAATTGGAGATTTAATAGATTCTTGGATTCAAGTACACTTGGCTAATCTGCTAGGACCGAGTATGGGGTATAGCAGGAGTGGAGTGGGGAAGGGAACAGGAATGAGAGAAAAGGAAGAGTTATTCTTCAGTGTAATACCCACAAGGGCTTGCATCCGTGGCTGGCCTGGCACTCTTTGGTTTATCATGGCTTAAACTCGCTTTACAGCTTAGGTATTTTCCACATAAGTTTTTTTTCTTCTTCTTTTTTGCTTTGCTTTGAACTTAAAACCTGAAATTCTATTTCTGGCTCCCAACTGGCTCTCTCCACTCCTTGCTCTCCCTCTCCTAGAGCAGATGTACCAAGCAATTAATGAGCAGTTGATGAAGAATGAGACCAGATGTGTCCCTGGGAGAAGCAGTAACTTGGGGTTCCAGCTCACCTTCTCTCCATATGCTTCCCAGGTGGCCAGAGTGAGTTTCTAACAGGAAACTGGTCATTGCTGTCTTCTGTCTTATAAGGACACATACCCCATAGCAGGATTCATGACGCTCACATTCCGGAGCAATCTTGATGCCTCTCCTGAGCTCATTCTGTTCCCGCTCCTCCGGCCTTTCCTGTGCCCCAGTGCCCAGGGCTCCTGAGCTAAGCAAAGCATGAAATATGGCATTAGGGTACCCCAAGGAACAAAAAGGGCATCAATAGTCCCTGGAAAATGGTGCCAGCTTGGGGGTCCTTTCTTCTCCAGTTTTGCTGTGGTGCTGTAGACAAGAACACTTTCTAGCTTGTTCCACTGGAGACACCTCTGTACCCTTTATGACCACCAAGAGGCTCTGAGTCAAACTGGAGGTAAAACCTGCCAGACTGACTGCAAGGGGTGAAGAGGTGGTAAGGAAATCTGAACACCCTGTCACTAGAGGAGCCTTGGGGAAGCAGATGATTGACGGGAGGTCTCCCCAAAGCTCTGGGTGTCGCAGTCTAGGCAGCTGGCTGCCTGTCATGTGATCAGAGGTGTTAAATTGGAGTTGTCCTCAGAGGCCCCCTCTCCTTCCGGGGACTTTTTCCTCTTCCGACCACCTGTAAAACACAGGGTGCCAGGGGCCATTAGTAAGGCTGGGAGCACATTCAGATTTGTTTGATGGAATAAGTGCTTTTCCAAGTCTATACAAAAACTGGTTGTGTGCTAGAGAGAAAGTAGCAGGGGTTCAGGCACTTGCCTTACACACAGCTGGCCCTTGTCCCATCCCCAACACCTTATTTGCCAGGACTCATCCCTCTGAGCACTGCTGGATGTGACCCCCCCACCCAAAAAAAAATCTAAAGCCCAGATGTCCTCCCTGGTTGTTGAGGAGGGGAGCCCTCTCTGCCCCCTAGTGCCATTGCCAACACATCTGCCATTCAGGACACACCCTTCATCAGTCTTTGAAATGGAAATATTCCAGCAAGGCCCAGGGAATCACTCAGAATTATGCTCCTTTTGACTCCCCACCCTATTTCCCGAAGGTCCCAGTTCAGCCTCACCATACACAGACACCCTTTAGGAGAGGGCTGACCTCACAGTCATTCACAGGTACCATCACCAGGTATTCAGGAGCTAACCAGAAGTGCTGGCCACATGGGGTAGGAGCAGCATCCGTTGGGGTCCCTGAGAAGGGAAGCTCTGACATCCTGTGTTTTCTAGGAAGGCAGAGTCTCTGCCACTTGCTCTGTGCCTCTGACGTCCTCCACAGAAAGCACTACTTTCTTCCTCCACTCTCTGGACACAGGTTCTTCACTCAAAGGATGGGATGGTAAAACTCATGATAGGTTTTGCAAACCCTAAGAATAAAGCTGTAGACACTCAACTCTTCCCTTATGGCCATGGATCTGTCTCTGGGTCAATCAGCATTTATAAGAACAGACAGTGGGGGATAAGAAAGGGGAGGGTTTGGCCATGGGCATGGTTTGCTGACTTTTAGTAAACTACCAAGGTTTGAGCCAGTTCCTCAAACTCTCCAAGATACTCTCCTGAGCCCCATTATGGGATTCTATGATTCTACTCCTGAAGGAGTCCCAGAGGAAGAATCCTGAGATACTTTTCATACCAACTAGTCAGTGGCTGGCTTTTGTTGTTGTTGCTGTTGTTTTTGGGCCAGATCTGGTGTGCTCAGGGCATACTTCTGGCTCTATGCTCAGGTATCACTCTTGGTGGTGCTCAGAGATCAGCCCTGTGCAAGGCAAGCACCTTACCTGCTGTACTATTACTTTGGCTCCATGGTTGGTGAATTTTTCGGGGGGTGTGGGGAATTTACTCACTCAGAGTCCTCAGCAGCTTCTTGCCCACAGTTTCCTCATAATCACTGCTGCAGGGGCTGGTTTCTACATCCAGGTTGATGTTACAACAGTCACTATCTGATGCTGTGAGTAAGGAGAGAACAAAGAATTAAATCTGTCTGGACAGATGCCAGTGATTTGAATGACCTACATGTCTCGGCAGGGTCATGGGGTGGGGGTTGTCACCAGGGCAGTCCTATAAGAAGTGGACCAGAGAGAGAAGACGAACCAACTTTCCCAGCACTTGCAGGAAACAGAACAAGGTGAGCTCCAAACAGTGGGAGGCTAGAGCCCATTTGAAGATGGGTGTTGGTGCCTCTTGGGCACTGTGTCCAAAAGTAGACAGTACCCCTCTCCTGACCCATCCCAAGTGAGGGTGAGGGTACTGGAGTGATCCATGGAGTGAAAGTCACCTTGGGAGCAATTGTAGAACACTTTGTTAATTTGCTGGAAGAGGGTGGATTTCGGGGGGGGGGGTATTGGGGTTTCTTTCTCAAAAAGAGAGCAGAAAGCTGAATGAACTCTGCTATGCTGCACAGTAAGACCAAAAGGCTCAGAACAATGAAGACCCTTTCCCCAAGGAACTTATGGGTCCACAGAGAATAGCAGCTCAGAGGGGCAGGAGCCCCACTGAGAGGCCACCTCATCCAAAAGCCGTGGGCTGAGCACACTTCCAGTGCTCAATGTGAATGTGAGCAAGCCCATGCCCTTCACAGGCCTTAAGCTCTCTTGAGCCCTCAAGTCAGACAGGTAAAGGACTAGATGATACCTAAAGACCTCCAGTCTTATTCCTTGCTGCACAACTCAGTTACTCCAGTCTGTGCATGGGGTGGAGGACACTGCTTCTCATTTCAGGTCTGAGAGTTCTGGAATTGGTCACACATTCACAAACATCATCTCACTGAATCCACATGCATGGGTCAGGTCATTGCTTTGGACCTCAGGGGTCTCAGACTGCAAGGGGGAAAGGAGACAGCTAGTAGTGGGGGTTGTATCTTAGGCGAATCTCGGGGTAACATGTCATAGTGAGACAAGCATGAAGGATCCTGGTACTGGGAAGACCCTGGGAGCCTTGGCAAAGTGGAAGCATTGAGGGGACAAGGGTCTTGAACTTGGACAGGTCCCATAGATGACCCTAGTCTCTGGGGTCTCCAGTATGGGATGAACCATAGCTATAGGAGTAACGGCGTGAGCTCACATCCTTTTTTTTTTTTTTTCTTTTTTTTGGTTTTTGGGTCACAACCGGCAGTGCTCAGGAGTTACTCCTGGCTCCATGCTCAGAAATTGCTCCTGGCAGGCACGGGGGACCATATGGGGCACTGGGATTTGAACCGATGACCTTTTGCATGAAAGGCAAACGCCTTACCTCCATGCTATCTCCCGGGTCCCGAGCTCACATCCTAATCTATAAGCCAGGTCTAATCCATAAGCCAGCCACCAGACATCACCAAGCAGTCACTGAGCAGTGTGACTGCTGTGCATGTTCTTGGTTCATTGTTTTGGGTTTTGGTTTTTGGTGTTTGGCATTCAGGGCTTACTCCTGGCTCTACACTTAGGACTCACTCCTGACAGTGCTTAGGGGGCCATTTGGGATACTGGGGCTTGAACATATTACTAGATGCCAATCCTGGTGGCAGGCTCACAGCAACTCTTTAAGCAATATAGACAGCCCAGCGGCCAGGACATGAAACCTAGTCTTGTGCTAAAGCGATTGGCCTCCAATAGTCTGAACCAGGGGTCTCAAACTCGCAGCCCATGGGCCGCAAGCGGCCCTCCGTACAACATTTTGTGGCCCTGCCCTAAAGGAATCATTTTTGTTTTGTTTTGTTTTAGTTGTTTGGGTCACACACCCCAATGTTCAAGGCTTACTACTGACTTTGCACTCAAGGATCACCCCAACTTTGCCACCTGTGGCCCCCAGGTAAATTGAGTTTGAGACCCCTGGGACTCTGGACGAAGTTGAGGCTCTACCCTGCCCTGCCCTCCCTGTTACCAGCTGGAAAATAGGTGGGCCTTGTACTGGAAGAGGGAAGTTGGAGTGTGTCCCTGGGACAATCAGGAACTCTGGGAGTTTGCTTCCAGTGTCCTCAGTCATCTGCCTGAACTGTGGTGGAAGAAATCAGGGTTCTAGCGCCCCTCACTTTGTTCTTCTCCACCGTCTCAGTGCACACTCTTGGCCCTCTTCTTTCCCCTTCCCTGCGCCCCCTGACCTGCCCTCAGGGGACCAGCTGAGGGAGACAACGAGAGTGGCCGCAGGTCAGTGTCCTCGAAGTCCTCCACGTCCTCTTGAGGGAAGCCCAGCTCCTCCATCCTCAGGTACACAGCCTCGCCGGGGCTTCTCAGCCCTTCGGAGCGGTTGCCTGTGGGAATAGCCAGCCCATCAGCCATGTGCAGAAGGAAGGCGCTGGCCAGGGGTTGGGGGCTGTGGGCACTCACAGGGCAGGCTGCTCCTGTTGGTGAGGAGGGCGATGAGAGGGTCATCCTTGGGAGTCTGGGGTGTGCCCCGGGTGGTGGGAGCCTTGGTGGATTCTCCATCAGTGCAGGCCTCCATGTCAGGAGACTGGGGCGAGCTGTCCATGTGGCAGGCAGTGAGTGCATTCTGGTACTGCTGTCGAGTGATCTGTAAGGAAGAGATGCAGGGGGCTGGGCTGGCTTCCCCTGCTTCCAAAAAGCCCCCCTCAGCAGGCAGCTTTGGAGATTCTGCAGTCAGTGACCTGTGAGTGGGGTCCTCACACCTGAGCAGCATAGGTTACCAACCCACAAGGGACACCCAGGAGACCGTGAGAAGGTTTGCTGCCAGTGTCCTCCGTCATCTGCCCATGAGGGTGCTAGAGACTTGAAAAGGTGTGCATGGCTGACCCACTATTAACCCCCCTAATTATAAGTAGTTCACAATACAGTCATTTCAGGTATTCATTGTTCAAACACCAATCCCACCATCAATGTCACCTTCCCTTCACCAGTATCCCAGTCTCTGACCCACCACCATAGCCTGCCTCCTTGAAGGCACAAACACATTTATTTCATATTGCTTGTTACAATACAAAGGCAAATGGAATTATCAAAACTTAGCTCAAGGGTCAGTTTGAAATGATTGTTTTATCTCTCCTGGTATTACTAAAATCAGCATCTAAGAATTTATTGGGCTGTGGTTGGTGCTTGTTGAGCCTTCTGTATTATTGTTTAGGCTCAGTGAGCCAGGTGCAATTGCCTACTATGCAATTTTCTCATTAGATTTTCTGGTCTGACATGGCTATAAGATGTTGAGGTGTTGGGATGCTGTGTGGTCCAGGATTTAGAGATCTGAAACAAATTTAGTGGCTTGGAAGTTTGATAAGGTTAAGTTGCAGAGCTGGGCTGTTTCTGTCAGAGAGTGGAGGGGATGGTGTTGGGTTTCCCTCCTCTCCCTTCTCAGAATGCCACAGAGGGATCAGCCTATACTGGGCTACTATCTGGGATGATTAGGGCTGTCCCACTCTTACAGGAAGCTGGAGACAGAGGCATAAAGGAGTTGGAGCATTTCTGATCTGGATGTGGTCTTGCCTGGCTGTGGGGTCTTTCTATCACAGGGGGAAATGTCTCTAGCATACATTCCCACAGTGGCTTCCTCAGATTTTGGGGGAAGAACAGGAGGGAATTGACATCATTTCAAGTAGGAGAATGAGAATGCATCTCTGTCATCTGCTCTCTGGGTGTCCAGCAAAGACAGATGCTGGGAAGTCTGGTTTCCTATTGGAGACAGTTTAGTGAGGGCACATGTAAGCAGTAGATACCAGGACACAGTGAAGGGTACAGAGGGAAGGGGGGAAAGAGCCTATACTTAGCTTCTTATCCAAGGCCTATATACCCTGAGCTGTTTTCAGCCCTTCATCACTGCTAGAGAAATGGCAAAATGATGCATGGCCCATGTGACCTTTTGTTTATTTTCAGGTATTAGAGGTAAGAAATGTCTGGCTGCAGTTCGAATGGGGGACTGTTAAGTTTATACTTTGGAGATGTGACTCAGCAGCAGAACATATGCTTTGCATGTGTAAGGCCTTGAGCTGTATCCCTGGTACCAGCAATGAAGCAGATTGACACGTTAATTATTATAGAAAGGGCGGGAAATAGTTTGACATTTTACAAGGAATCTTCACCACTGTCCACTTGTCAACTGGTCTCTTCAGTACCTGCTTCCAAAGTATCTCTTTCCCAACTTCCCTGAGGTCTGTGGGTGATGGCCAAAGTCAAGGCCTAGAGTTGCTGATTCTCCATCATTCCCTGCTCACCCCACTTTTGCCTTCCCTCCTATTCTCTTTTCTCCTTTTCTGCCCATGCTGACTGTAAGTGAATTTTTCTGGCTTATTAATCTATGATAATCTTATCTAACTTTCTTTATCCTGTAATTTTCCAGGTGCCCCCAAATGTCCCAAAGCTCCTGAGCACTCCCTGACACAGTTTCTTGTTTAAAAATTTTGAATATATTGGGGCCGGGCGGTGGCGCTGGAGGTAAGGTACCTGCACTAACCTAGGACGGACCACGGTTCTATCCCCCGGTTCCCCATATGGTCCCCCGTGCCTGCCAGGAGCGACTTCTGAGTGAATAGCCAGGAATAACTCCTGAGGGTCACCGGGTGTGTCCCAAAAACAAAAAAAATTTTTTTGAATATATTAATTCATAAATAATCCTGAATATTAATTCATAAACCTTGCCAAAATAATTGGCTTCAATAACCATCTTTTCTGAGGGCTGTTAGGTGCAGCTCATGACATGAAGCTCACCACATAGAATGATGAGTGCAGTTACGGAAATAACAACATTGAAAACTATCATAACAATGTGAATGAATGAGGGAAGTAGAAAGCCTGTTTCGAGTACAGGTGTGTGTGTGTGTGTTGGGGGAGGGAAATCTGGGAAATTGGTGGTGAAAATGTTGCACTGGTGAAGGGGTGTCTTTACATAACTGTAATCATACAACTATAATCATATTTGTAAACACGGTGTTTAAATAAAGATAATTAAAAATATGCATGTGCATGGAACTGTAAAGAAAATACAATGCCTTCAATGTTAAAGGAGTTACATAAATTTTGTGGCTTTAGATTGCTTTATGTATTGCTAAGAAATGTTATAATGTACTACAATCTGGGGACTTGAGGGACAAAGTAATTGTGAATGTGTTTTGTTTTAT
>PVKC010027057.1:0-15884 GCA_004027635.1 Crocidura indochinensis
AAAAAAAGAATTGAATTCAGGGAGCCGGAGAGATAGCATGGAGGTAGGGTGTTTGCCTTGCATGCAGAAGGACGTTGGTTTGAATCCCGGCATCCCATATGGTCCCCGTGCCTGCCAGAAGCGATTTCTGAGTGTAGAGTCAGGAGTAACCCCTGAGCGCTGCTGGGTGTGACCCAAAAAACAACAACAACAAAAAAATGAATTCAGATCAGACACATGGACCATAACCTCTGTACTATCTCCTAACCTCAGGATGTTTTAAAAACCAATTAATTAAAAAATAAAGATAACTTAGATACTATATTATTAAAGTTGTCTTAAGATTATGTGAAACAGTATCTTTTTTTTTTTTTTTTTTTTTTTTTTTGGGTTTTTGCTCCTGGCAGACACGGGGGACCATATGGGGCACTGGGATTCGAACCGATGACCTTTTGCATGAAAGGCAAATGCCTTACCTCCATGCTGTCTCCCGGGCCCCGAAACAGTATCTTTATTATTATGAAATAGATATTTAGGCACAAATGAACATCATGTCTACAACTAAAGAGAAAAAATCAGGATGAAAAAAGTGTATACATGCTAGTCTCACAAGAGACAACTTGTAAACACTAAGTAAATTAACATCAGATAATTCTGGGTAAAAGTTTGTTGTGCACTGTTCTTGAAACTTCTATGGTTGAACATTTCCATATAAATTCAAGATTTTCTTAATGCACAAAAATATTGGCATTATAAGAGGCTGGTGCACTTGTATTTGCCCTGCAGGCAGCATATCCAGATGTGATACCCATATGGTCCCCTGAACCTGCCAGGAATGATCTCTAAACACAGAGCAGAATTAAGCCCTGAGAACCATGGGGTGTGTCCCTAAAAACTTTAGATATACTATGTGCATATATATGACATTGTTCCTATTAGTTACAGATTTGGAGGCTTGATAAATTCTGTATATCCAAGGCAAAATTTATTGAATGATAGAAAGTCACTACTCCAGTACTCCTTCATATGGTAATCAATCATCTCATGATGACCCCAAATATAAAGCTCAGTATAAGAATATTAGTAGCTTAATGCTTCCTTTTTCAGTACAAAGTGTTCCTAAGGTCAAACCAAAAAGGATTCCTCTGACTTCTTTAATAGACTTTTAAATTGACATAAATAACCATTGATGAATCAAATCTCTGGTGCCATACGCAATATTCTACGACGTTAGCAAGATTTCTTGAATCTAGGAATGGGTCTCCAATGGAGTAAAGCTTAGAAATCTTTGAGTCTAATCAAACTGTTCCCTTTTCTGTCATAGAAATTTGTATCATGCTCATTAGTGAAATCTGGACAACCTCAAAGTGCATTTTGCCTGAGGCTCAGAGTAAACAGTTATAGAATTGAATATAATTAAGCATTCTTTGCTTGAGTCACAATAGCTACAAAATGTTTAGAATTTTGAATAGACACTATTATTTCTATTTTATGAATTAAAAACCCTATGCAGAAATTATGTCATTTTGCTTTAGATAAGGCAACAATCGTGGAAAAACTTGAATGTGAACTGGTTGGTTTTTCCCTGTTAAATTGTCTGGCAGGATTTTGAGGGGGTCATAAATTTAACCCCAGTCCACAGAGTGAGAGTTTTCTCATATTTAAGATATCTAGTTAAAAAAAATAACCATTTTCTGGGGCCCGGGAGATAGCATGGAGGTAAGGCGTTTGCCTTCCATGCAAAAGGTCATCGGTTCGAATCCCGGTGCCCCATATGGTCCCCCGTGCCTGCCAGGAGCAATTTCTGAGCATGGAGCCAGGAGTAACCCCAGGCACTGCCAGGTGTGACCCAAAAATCAAAAAAAAAACCATTTTCTAATAGCTGAACTCCACAACGTCTTATTATGATCATTCGAGAGTAACTAACCTTTCCACTGTCTGAGCATATCTTTGGAAATCCAATATAAATTATAAAGTGCACACACAAATGAAAAAAAGATATAAAACATTGTTCTACTGCTCTTAAGCAACATTCTCAAATTCCTGTTAAAAGAGCTTGATCGTCTTTTTGATAATTCAAATATTTAAATGATCATACCTTCTCTTTTTTTGACTTGCTTGAGCAGTTTAGGTGGTCTGGAAAGTCTTGGCAAGGTATCTTTCTCGTTTTTAATGAGGAGTGCATATTTGGAATCTCTTTCATTGTTGTTCTCAATTTCACCCATATGCCAGGCGAAAGAACCACGACTGAATTTTCCTTGCATATCCATAATAGCAGGTTTCGGCTGCCTACAATAGGGACAAATGGGACCAATTTAGTAACATCCATTTTCAGATACTAGAAATAAGTTTTTGTCTCTCGTAATTCAAAGTGGTTTCAAGGCAAGTGATTTGAGACCCCAAAAGGCCAAGTATTTTCCAGATCCTTCCCCTTGCACTGGCTGGATTCTTGCTTCTGTCCTTCCCATTTACCCAAGCATGATGCTGGGCAAGTGGCATATGAAGTACTCTGAGTTTTCCTGCAGGACTTGGAGGCCAGTTTTGAGTTCTCAGGGAAATTTAGGAAAACATTAGCTTTGTTAGTCAAGGTTTTATTTTTGAACAGTGTCCAAAGTGGAAGTTCAAGGTGGCATTATCTTTTTTTGATGAACTTGTTCTAGGTTCCAACATCCTTAAATCCAATTCTTAGGAGTCCTGCCTTCCCATTATAAAAGTGGGGCTAAACAGGGATTTTTAGGATAAGTATTTGCCATCTCATTTAAAAAGCTTGAGCCCAGAAGACAGTGGTGCCAGGTAAGGTTTGATTCCCAGAACCACACAGCTTGGAGGTCCCTGAATATTGTGGGGTAGCATTGTTGGTCCCCAACACCTCAAGGCCCGTGCAGTTGGGCATCTTCAGGCTCTCTCACTGAATTCAGGTCAGTTGATGTTCCATGATATGAACTGAGATTCTCTCTAACACTACTTGAGAGAACTTCCTTCCCACAAGCTCTCCAGAGCTCTTACCCCTCCTGACCCTCTCTGTTTTGACAACCAGAATCTCTTTATTATCCCAAGGCCTCCTTCTCAGAATTTTAGACTTATGAGTTCCTAAGTTCTTTAAATAATTTTTTTCTCCTCCCAACCCCAATGCTAGGGATCAAAGGTCCTGGCAAGCAGGTTTATGTTTTATTGTTATGACACATCTTGGCTCAAGGATCTAAATTTCTGTCTCATCTGTATTGCTTTTCATTCGTCTAAGAAAATGCATGTGCGGACCCGGGAGATAGCATGGAGGTAAGGCGTTTGCCTTTCATGCAAAAGGTCATCGGTTCCAATCCCGGTGCCCCATATGGTCCCCCGTGCCTGCCAGGAGCAATTTCTGAGCATGGAGCCAGGAGTAACCCCTGAGCACTGCCGGGTGTGACCCCCCCCAAAAAAAAAAGAAAAAAAAGAAAATACATGTGCTTCTCCATGGGCACAGTACAGATATTCCTCGCTTAACGACCTACCTGTTTAGCGACCGCTCGCACTTACGATCGTCTCTTCACCGTTATTTTTTTATTTTAAATATTTTTTCCATCTTGTACACTCTACAGTATAGCACTGTGGTTTTTGGTACTTTAATGTACCTACTTTACTAACTTTATGTTCTGTAATACATTGCAGTACTGTGTGTAAATTATACAACCTATGCAAATTAAAACAATTAGAAATTTTCAGTTTGATCTTTCTCGTTATTTTACTTATTCAGAATACTGTATTGTCGAGTACTATGCATATACTGTACTACTGTATACAGTGCATGCAGTTCCTCACTTAACGACCAATTTGCTTAATGACCAAGTCTTTGAAAAGGAACTTGGTCATTAAGCAAGGAGTATCTGTATAGGGGTCTTGAAAAACAGCATTAGTGAGAGTCTCTGGGCCTCGAAAGGGAGGCCCCATATAAGGCTCCTGCCTGGCATGTGATAGCTGTGGCTGCAACCCTGGTTCAAACCCCTCGCACCACATGATTCTCCGAACACTGCTTGGATGTAGCCGCCCCCCACCCTTGTCTTTCACACACACACAAACACAAACAATTCTAGTTCTCAGGGAGAACTCAGTGAGATATCAAATAAATAAGTTAAATATGGGACCGGCGTGGTGATGCTAGAGGTAAGGTATCTGCCTTGCCAGCGCTAGCCTAGGACGGACCACAGTTCAATCCCGCTGTGTCCCATATGGTCCCCCAAGTCAGAAGCAACTTCTGAGCGCATTGCCAGTAGTAACCCCTGAGCGTCACCGGGTGTGGCCCAAAAACCAAAAATAAATAAATAAATAAGTTAAGTATTTGGAAAATATGCTGAGGAAAAAGACCAGGACTGAGTGGTGTGTATTATATGAAAGGTGACTTCCTGTCCTTTCAGGCCACCCACACACCTGCTGCAGTTTCTTATTATCTCCTGCCCAGGGACAGACTCTACAGTTGGCCTTGTCTTAGCAGTTAAGTGCAGATTAATAGCTTTTCATTTCAAGGTAGTTTACAAGGTAAGATAGCTACTGGTAAGAATATAGGAAGTCAGTATTGATTATAGCTCATACTAGCTT
Source organism: Crocidura indochinensis (assembly GCA_004027635.1). Taxonomy (NCBI): domain Eukaryota; kingdom Metazoa; phylum Chordata; class Mammalia; order Eulipotyphla; family Soricidae; genus Crocidura; species Crocidura indochinensis. Next base: position 4,552 of record PVKC010027057.1, read on the forward strand.
GGTTAATGGTACACAGGAAAACCATTTTATGCAAATATGTTCCCATTTTCTCCCAAATCTATCAGAAATTTAATTATACCAATGGTTTAGAATAAAGAAAAATTCTTCCACCTAATCTTTGTGTTATACCTTTTATAATCTTGTTTTAAATTTAACAGACTGTCTAATATTCCTGATATTCCTGAATCTCAAATCACCAAGGGTTACAGAAAGTTAAACACTGGTTATAATGACAAGATTTTCTTTTTTTATTTGTTTTTGTTTGTTTGTTTTGGGACCACATTTGGTAGCACTCAGAGATTACTCATGGCTCTGTGCTCAGAAATCACTCCTGGCAGGCTCTGGGGAGACCATATGGAATGCTGGGAACTGATCCTAGGTTCATCTCAGTTTGAACACATGCAAGGCAAAAGCCCTACCACTGTGCTATTGTTCCAGCCGCAATGACAAGATTTCAAGGTCTTAGGGCATACTAGCACATCAACTTTGAATACTGAGGTGAATAGCAGTGAAATTACAAATGAATTGCAAAAGTGCAAAGAGAGAAAAGAAGGGGAAAAAAGTTTTAGAATGCTGAATGATAGGTGATACCATGATAGGTCCATAGTAATCAACATTTACAACCACAAGTATAGACATTCATAATCCCAACTCAGAACACAGCCGCCATATGATCTCAGCATAACATTCTTACAACTAATTACTGTGTTAAGTAGATCCTGAAAGATCAGGTTTTTCTCATTTTGAAATCCAAACTTTTAAAAGCAAATCTGCTTTTCGCAAGTAATTTGGAAGTACAAGGGCCATAGAGGTAGTGCAGACCCACCTTAGATTCCCTCAACACACATGGTCTCCCCAAAGCACCACCAGGAATGACCCTTTAAGCACAGAGCCAGGAGTAGAAACAAAGCAATGTAGCAACAAAGGTCCAAAGGCAATATAAAAGGAGAAATGATCCACACAACAGAGTTGGGTGTGGGGCAGGAAAGAGAGAAGTAAGGGCCCTTGGAGAGGGGGAGTGGGACATTGGTGATGGTGTGGTATAATTATGTGCATGAGAACCATCATTAACAGTATTGTTAACTATAAAATCTCAATCAATAAAAATAATGAATTTCTTTAAAGTAAAGGGGTTGGAAAGATAGTCCAGTGGGTATGGCATGTTCCTTGACATGGTCAACCAGGGTTGTTCCCAGAATCCCACAGGGTCCCCCGCCCAAGCACAAAGTCAAGAGCAAGCCCTGAGCATAACCAAATATGGCTAATATAAATATAAAAGAGCAGGCGTTTTGAACAAGATTAAACTGTATAGAGAAGTCTGAATACTTCTAAAACATTTCCCAATATCTAAAAGACCTTGTATATATCAACTACTTGAATAAGTGTGTTTTTTCCACCACTCTAGATCTTCAGTGCAATGATTAATCTTTATATGATTTTTAAAAGATATACATTTCACATTTCATAAAATTCACAGTCAAGTGATCAAGTGTAGGGTTTTGTAGTCATAATCCCAGCTGTAGAACCACTGCCACCAATTGCAGACACTCTCATCACTGTACAATGGAAGCTGGGGCACAAGCAATCACTCCCAGTTCCCTGTCCTCCAGCTTCTGCCAGTCTGGAACCTATTTCTTCTCTGTGTAGCTTCCTCTCCATGGTACTTTCTATAAGCAGAATGAGACATTATGGGGCTTTGGTGTGTTATTAGCCTCTTTAGCATATTTTCAAGATTTATCTATTTTATTTTATTTTGTTTTATAGTCAAGTAACATTACATTTTATCAGCTTTCTTTTACCCATCAGTTAATTGATAGTTGGATTGTGTCTACATTCTGTTTATTATGAATATACTATTGTTATTATGCCCATAGATCTGCTTTTGTGTGGTTCTGAACATCCTTTTTTAAATTTTTTTGTTTGGTTTTAGTTTTTTGGGTCACACCTGGCAGCACTCTGGGGTTACTCCTGGGTCTACGCTCAGAAATCGCTCCTGGCAGGCTTGGGGAACCATATGGAATGCCGGGATTTGAACCACCGACCTTCTGCATGTAAGGCAAACAAACGCTTTACCTCCATGCTATCTCTCCAGCACCATGAACATTCTTTTATGTAAAATTCTGGGGTCATATGAGAGCTCTACTAGTTTTGGGGAAAATACTCAAAAACTTTCTCCATATTTTAATTGAGTAATTTGTCTTTTATTGTTATACTTTTTATATATTCTAGGCACATGTCTTCTATAAGAAATATATATTTTGAAAGTATTTTTTCTCTGTGTACTGTCTTTTTATTTTCTTGTGATAACCTTTAAAAGACAAAGATTGAAAGATAAAATGCAACACTATACTTTCATGTTTAAATTATTTACTTTTATCTCTATATTCAAAACATGAACTCCAAACTTTTTTATGTGTGTGTGTGTGTGTGTGTGTGTGTGTGTGTGTGTGTGTGTGTGTGAGTTGCCAGGGATCAGACTCAGAATATCACAAAGGCAAGACAGGATGTCAACCTTGCAGTCACATCTTCAACCCTATTTTTTCAATTTATTGAAATAGGAACCTTGCATATGGCTGTACCTGATTTGATTCCCCATACTATACAAGGAGTGATCCCTGAGCACAGAGCCAGGAGTAAGTCCAGAGCACCCTTTGTGTAACCAAAACAAGTTTTAAAAAAAGAAGAAAGATATAGGGACCGGAACAGTGGCGCAAGTGGTAGAGCATTTGCCTTGCACATGCTAACCTAGAATAGACCTTGGTTTGATCCTCTGGCATCCCATAAGGTCCCCAAGCCAGGGGCGATTTCTGAACACATAGCCAGGAGTAGCCACTGAGTGTCACTAGTGTGGCCCAAAAAGAAGAAGGAGGAGGAGGAGGAGGAGGAAGAGGAGAAGAAAAGAAAAGAAGAAAAAGAAGAGAAGAAGAGAAGAAAAGAAGGAAGAAGAAGAGAAGGAAGAAGGAGGAGGAGGAGAAGGAGGAAGAAGAAAGAAGGAAGGAAGAAGGAAGAAAGAAGGAAGAAGAAAGAAGGAAGAAGGAGGAAGAAGAAGAAGGAGGAGGAGGAGGAGGAGGAGGAGATTGGTAAATTTGTCTTCTTTGAGATAAGAATTTGTAGACAATAGAGATGAAGTGTCAGGACCAGTCTATAGTAGAAAGCTTGTTACAAATAGTCAGTGGATCAGTGCAGTAAGGGTAGAGAAGGGACCACAATGACAAGGAAAGTTGGAAAAGATCATTCTGAACAAAAACAGAGTTCTAAAAAAGGATAATGTAATATGCATGATTAATAGTAGTACAAATCAGTTTCCATGAGGGGGAACTAAAACGAAAAGAGAGAGAAAAAGAGAAAGAGGGAGAGAGAGAAAGAGAGAGAGGGAGAGAGAGAGGGAGGGAGGAAGAGAGAGAGAAAGGGGGGGAAATGTCTGCCAAGAGGTAGGCAGTGGGGAGAGTAGGAGGGAAACGGGCATTGGTGATGGGAAATATGTTCTGATGAAGGGTGGTGTACATTTTATGACTGAAACTCAAATCATAAAAAATTTTGTAAACATAGTACTTAAATAAGTAATTATTATTTTAAAATTAAATTAAATTTACATTCTTTGTGTATCTGGATTCTTAAAAGTATGTTTATATTATTATTTGGAGGGAGGAGGTTGGAACCACATCCAGTAATGCTCAGGTTCTACTCTTGGTTCTGTGCTCTGAGGTTACTACTGGCAGAGCTCAGGAACCAAAGGCAAAGCTAGAGAACAAACTGGAAGTGGTCCCTGAAGAGCAAAATCTTAGCCCTGTCTGTGTTCTCTCTGGTCCCAGCATATGTTATTTTGTTAATTCATTCATTATTTTAGTTTCAAAGCTTTTCATGATTGGTTTGAGACATACACTGTTTCATCACCAATCTTTTTCCAGTGTCTTCCCCTGCCCTGTTTGCCTCTCACACACCATCTGCCTCTATGAAAGGTGCTTGGTTATAACTTTTGGAAACAAGCTTATACATTTTTCTTCTGAATGATTGTTTGAGAATTAAATGACATTTTCCTAGCAGTTTGCTCAGCAGAGAAGTGGCATGAGAAGGTGAAAGTGATTCCACACCTTTAGGGTGTATAGTTGGGCCTTGCTTATATAACTGAAAGGGTTGCATCAACTAGTCTTTCATTCTGACACTCGCACCAGACGAAATGCTCTGAAGAGGTGAATATGCTGATGGCTCTTCTGGGTCCCACCTTTTTTGTGACACAGGCAGGGCCAGCAAGAGATTCTGTCTGCCACTTTGCCTCACAACCAAACAAACTCTAATTTTGTTGGCAAAATAACCAGCTCGAACTAATGTGTTTGCTCAAATTGACCAAAGTATTTGGTTATTCTGGAGACTAACCACACAATACCAGTCTTGCCCAGGCAAAATTTTCTTCTGTTCTTTGACATCTTCTGGGTTCTCTCTGGTTGACTAAAAATAGTTCTAATAAGTGGCACAATTGCTGCCTTTTGGAGTCCAAAGTTAAACAAATTGCTAACTGTTGAAGTTCCAGTGAGTCAGCCAGGTTGCCTAATATAGACCCAGACACAGTTCTTCACTTTAGTTGCAAAGAGAGAAATATGTGGAAACTTCCCTTTGGGCTTTCAGCTTTTCCTTATGTCAGTATAAAGTGGTTAACTCTATGTATTTTAAGCTTCTGAAGGGTTCCGGTACATTTTCTATATAGGATTACAATATACTAATGGCCTGTTTTCACAACAGTATTCTCTGAAATACTTCTCTTTCTCAGCCTTTGACCTCTGCTCTCTCTATGTCCAGAAGCACTCACAGCCATTTGATAACATGAGGAAGTTTTTGAGAAACATATTTGGAAGCCATTTGGCAGGAACCATACTTTCTGAGAACCCTGTTCTTTTTTTTTTTTTTTTTTTGGAACATTTGCAAGCAAACTGGGGCTCCCTGTTTTCTTTTCTCCTTGTCTTTTTTATGTTTTCAATGTCAGCCTTTAGAGTCTATACCTAAAGTTAAGTGTGGCCAAAGAAGTACAATAAGAGGTTTAGTCAGATTGTCCCTTTTTGGAAATACTTTCCACATAGATGAGAAGTGTGCATTAGCTGCAGACACAAGTGTCACCCATCTGACAAGGCCCGAGACAACTGCTGCTCAAGAAAATCCTCCTTAAAACTCACCGTGTTGCTTTCCTTTATCTCACAGCTCAATCTCTGGCCTGCAGAGCACAGTAAACCCTCTTCTCCAGCTCCTTTGTTGTTTTAGAAAGAACTGGGGTTGCTGGCACTTGGTTGTGGTGCTCTCCAGGGGTCCCACTTATGATTCCCCTGCAATCCTCTGTGCTGCAGAGTTTGTGCACTAGGTTGAAGTGCCAGGAGTGACAGCAAAGCAACAAGGATAGTGTGAGGCTCAATCAGGTGTCAGCAAGGATCAAATTCAGGGTGTTAGATTTACAAGGCAAGTAGTTTAGCCACAAGGCACTTTTCTGCCCTTTCCCCACTTGTTTTTTTTTTTTTTTTTCAAGGCACTTTTCTGCCCTTTCCCCACTTGTTTTTTTTTCAAATGAAAAACATGGGACCGGAGAGACAGTACAGAGATTAAGGTACTTGTCTTGCATATGACAAACTCTGGTTTGATCCTCAGCATCAAACAGGGTCACCAAAACACCACTAGGTTTTGTTCCTGAGCACAGTGCCAGGAATAACCCCTGAACATGGTTAAGTGTGGCTAAAAACTCAAAAAGGAGAAAGACTGAGAGGAGAAGAAAGAGGGAAGGGAAGGGAAGGAGGCCTTGAAGAGAAATGTCTTAGAAGACTGGGGAACCTGGCCCCAGGTCAGTGTTGCCTCATCTTCAGCTAGCAAGTACAGCCTTGTTTCTTTGTCCTTACACACTGATCTTCCTTCTCCTAAAACTCTTCCAGAATCATCAAGGATCATGCAGTGTCTTGCTTTCAGTGTAATCCTAGCACTCTGAGCTAACACGTTGTTCTGGATTAAAAAGTCATGCAGATGATTTCAAGCATTAAATTATCAATTTAAGTTCCTATTGATGCAATAATTTTTATTAACATTTACTAGAGAAAGTGTTCATATAAATGTGATATAGCCTATTGTCATGAAGGAGATTTTTTGGAATTGAGAAGTGCTTTTTTAATGTGGGAATTCATTCCATTCAGGGCTCAGGGGCCCAGGGGACAATCCTAGTGATACTTAGCCTAAAGGGAAGGGCAGTTCAATGCTTGGATGCAGAACTGTGTCAGGGACCACTAGGATCGCCCTGATGGAGCTTGGGTGACCAGGGTTTAAATTTGAGTCTCAGTGCATTGTAAAGCGCATGACTGCTAGCAATCTCCCCAAACCCTGGCAAGAACTCCTTAAAGAAAACAAGCTCCCCTGAGCACTGCCAGGTGTGACCCAAAAATAAAAATTAAAAAAAAAAAAAAGAAAACAAGCTAAGGTATTCATATCCATAGCACATATAAAGATTTATCTAAGAGGTATGTGCTATATTTGTTTACTGTTTGACTTTCAGGGGCCTAGAGAAATAGCAGAAGGGTTAATCCTGGTACATCTGGTATCAACATTAGTTTGATCCCAAGTGTCACATGTATGCCCCTGAGCAATGCCAAGAGTAATCCCTGAACACAGAACTAGAAGGTAAACCCTCAGAGTGTGTGTGTATGTGTAGTCCAAGAACCTGCTCAAGTAAAAAAGAGACTTCTGGTAAAAATATTGCAATATTAGTATTTGTGCAAACAATTGGTTATTTACTGCTGTGCCTATTAATGAATGAAATGACTATTTAGGTTCTTTGATTGCAATCATCTCCCAAGTTAATCATTCATGACAAAATATAGAAAATATTTTATACTTGCTTGCATATTTTATTATTTATTAGTTCCCTTTCCCTGCAAACAATGCCTAGGGTCAGTTTTGCATTCTTAAAAATTGCAAAGCAGATACATTGAATGGATCTGGCTATATCTACAGGCACACACTTTTTGCCCAAGTAGATGAGATTATATATATTTATTAAAAAAAATCCATGCAAGTCCACTTTCATAAGAAACATACTTTCCTCATGGTCAAAAAATTGTTTTCTAAAGAAGTGTCTTGGAAAACATAGGCAACACCCTTGGAAATTTTAAGAGCAACTATCTTAGATAGTAGAACTTTGCTTAGATGCTATTTCTAAAATCTTTAACTTAATTTGATTGAAGTTATTATTTAGATAACATGTTCTAAGAGCATTCATCTTCATGGCTTTGATGTGCAAAGTTACTACACCACTTTCCAAAGTGCCTAAGAACCTCCACCATGTTTGTCACTTCCAATATTTCTCCTCTTACCTCCACCATCCTTCTGCTTCTCCCCCAAATGCTTGGTAATATGAGTTCTGTAATCCAAGCCAATGGTTTGTTATCATTTGATACTGTTTATTCCTGTCTTGTCTCTATACCACAAACAACTGAAATCATCTGCTTAAAGGCTGTTTTAATAAAGATACTATACAGAAATACATTGTGTTTTTTTTTCCTGCAGAAGGCCTACCCTTAGATTTCTTCAAGTAGAGCAAGTAAAGTGTGTGTAGTTCTGCAAAATTATTTATACCATATGCTTCAAACCTCAGATTGTGATTATCTTGGTTTGATTTATTGCTTTGATTTCATAGAAAACATAACCACTTTATTGGAAAGGCTTGTTAAATATTCCACCACTATGTTGAAGTAAGAATTAATTGAAACAAGAATGATCTCACATTACCCTAAGTGAACACTTCTTCAGTACTCGCCAGATTGTCTTCCCAATGCTGCAAAATGTGAAAAATGCTGTCCTTGCCACAGTGATGTCATCAGCATGTGGCTATTATCCTTATGGGCACCAGCTGGGGCTAAGCAATGTAAGCCCAGCATACACTCTTTCTGTGCAGAATAGGTCCCTTGGCAAGAGTTTGACCAGTGTATAGAAAGAAATACACAGAGGTGTTTATTGACTTTAATTCAACATTGAAGAAAGATTTCTACAAAAGAGCTATTGCTCGTGCTGTTTCCAAATTCTTACCAGAGTTGCAGCATATTGGATTGCCAAAAACCATCTCTTAGGGAAGATGACTGTAATTCCTGATGTTGCAAGATATATGGTAGTTTTTCTAAAAGACATCCCAAAAGACACCTGGCCATTTTAGCAGTTCAGAGTTCCTGAAATAGCACGTCTAAAATCCCTAGGATGCTGGGATTCCCTGCTAGGCATTGCTTGTTTGTAAGGTGATTCAAAAGCAAGCAAGAGAAAGAAGAGCTGCGTTTCTTTCAAGCTGCTTGGAATCCAGGTGAGAAAGCTTCAACAGTTTGGACAGGTTTTTCTATCCAGATGGTGAATCTTGACCATTGAACGAAGTTGATACAACTACTTTTCAGTAATTTGGAATTTTAAAAACTGTACACACACAAAGTAATGTAATAAAGATCCTCAAAAGTTCCTATTTTGTTTCCTTCTGATGCTCATATTTCATCTTGTTTAATTATTTTTAAAAAATGCATCACATAGTTGACATAGTTGATCATAATACATTTGTTTCCAGATAAGTGAAAGCAAAGTTATTGAAAATAAAATAAAGGGGCCAGAGCAGTGGTGCAAGAAGTAAGGCGTCTGTCTTGCCCCTGCTAGCCTGACGGACCACCTTTTGATCCCCCAGCATCCTATATGGTCCCCCAAGCCAGGAAGGATTTCTGAGTGCATAGCCAGGAGTGGCCCCTGAGCATCACCAGGTGTGGCCCAAAAGCCAAAAAAGTAAAGAAAAGATCAGTCAGATCAGTATCCCCAAAGGGAAATGTAGAGGGTCAGTGATGAGGCAGGGCCATTAGGAAATGGTGATTCTGGGTATTGGAGGCAGCAAGTGTGGCTTTGGCAGTATGAGACTTTGCACCCGTCTCCTCCTGAAATGGTGTGTGCCAGTGTAGCCATAATCTTTCAAGGCTCAGTTTACATCTCGTTTGAGAAAAGAGTGAGTCTATGGAGATGTCCTGGTTCTAACATCCATAATTCATATCTTTAAAATTGGGTTACTAAGATTACCCATTACCCAGTACCACAGGCCTGGTAGCTGTAGAAACAAAATATATTTTCCCACAATTCTAGAGGTTAGAAGTCCAAGACGAAAGTGTTGTCATGTCTGTTTTCTTCTGAGGCTTCTGTCCTTGTTTTGTAGATGAGTATCTTCTCCCTGGGTCTTTAGGAGGGTGTTCCTTTGTTTACCTATATTTAAGTCTCTTCTGAGGACGAGAGGAGCCCTCACTGGTATTTAAGAAGTTCGGGGGTCCCAACAGTCATTCTATGCTAATTGGGCATCAATTTAAAGCAAGGGCTGAGGATACATTGCTGATTGAGCCCTGCAGTGTCAGAGATCCCTGGGCCACCTCAGAGGTGCTCGGGACCTCCAGGGTTGCACCTACCATGCTCAGGGGAACCCAGGTAAGGTGCATTATGACCTAATAGCTTTATTATTGCTCTACACCAAATTTCCCCTTTTTGTTTCATTTTGGTAACACCCATTGATGTTCAGAAGTCAGAAATTGCTCCTAGAGGTGCACAGGAAACCATGTAAGTGGCCAAGAATCAAACAAAGCATGCATGCTACTACTGTATTATCTCCCCGGCCCCCAAATCTCTTCCAAGACCTCATCATATTGAACTAAGGGCCATTCTAATAACCTCATTTTAATTTACTTATTTGAATACCCTGTTTTCAAATACAATCAAAGTTTGCATTACTGAGATCAGAAGTAGAACATATTGTTGGGAAGGACACACTTCAGCCAAAATAACTGCTTTCTAGGGGCAAGGAGCTCTTTCATCGAAGAGGTACAGAATACTGACTCATTTCTCATTTTGTGACTAGGGTAGCCATCAATGATTCATGCCAAGATTCTAGAATTTATTAGGGTTCCTAAAGTAAAAAAAAAAAAGTCCTAATTCTGCTCTTCCTTCTTTATTAAGTAATTATTTTTATTTTAAGATCACTTGGTTTACATAGAAAAGGAAAATGTATTCATTTTTTTAAATAATATATTTAAGCACCATGATTACAAGCATGTTTGTAGTTGGTTTTCAGTCATAAAAAAGCACCCCACCTTCACCAGTTCAACATTCTCATCAACAATGCCCCCAGTCTCTCCTAGCCCAGCCCTGCCTGTATTTGAGACAGTTAATCTATTTCTCTCACTCACTACCATCGTCATGATAGTTGCTAGTGTAGTTATTTCTTTAACTGCACTCACCACTCTTTATGGTAAGCTTCATATTGTGGGCCAGCCCTTCCGGCTCTCATTTCCATTGTCTCTGGGTATTATTGCAATAATGTCTTTTATTTTTCTTAAATCTCATAGACAAGTAAGACAATTTTGTTCTATCTCTCTCCCTCTGACTTATTTCAATCAGCATAATAGTTTCCATGTCCATTCATGTATAGGAAAATTTCATGACTTCATATCTCCTCGCATATGTACAGTATTCCATTGTGTATATGTACCACAGTTTCTTTAGCAATTCATCTGTTGAAGAGCATCTGGATTGTTGAGTCTGGCTATTGTAAATAGCACTGCAATGAATAAAGGTGTGAGAAATGCATTTTTGTACTGTGTTTTTGTGTTCTTATGGTGGTATAGCTGGATCATATGGGAGTTCAGTTTTCAGTTTTTTTAAGGAATCACCATATTGTTGTTCATAAAGGCTAGATGAGACGGCATTCCCACCAGCAGTGATTGAGAGTCCCTTTCTTTCCTCATCCCCACCACCACTGATTGTTCTTGTTCTTTGTGATAAGTACCAGTCTCTGTAGCATGAGATGGTACCTCATTATTGTTTTGATTTGCTTCTCCCTGATGATTAGTAATGTAAGCATATCTTATGGTGTCAGGCCTAATACTAAGGTCTTTAATTCATTTGGATTTGACTTTTGTGCATGGTGTTAGATGGAGGTCTGAGTTCACTTTTCAATATGTGGCTGACCAGTTGTCCCAACAGCACTTGTTGAAGAGGCTTTCCCTTGCTCCATTTTAGATTTCTTGCCCTTTATCAAATCTTAATTAATTGAATGTCTGAGGAACATTCTCTAAATACTCAAATCTATTCCATTATTCTGAGGGTCTGTCTTTATTCCAGTGCCATGCTGTTTTAATGACTATTTCTTTTTTTTTTTATTTTAACACCTTGATTACATACATAATTGTGTTTGGGTTTCAGTCATGTAAAGAACACCACCCATCACCAGTGCAACGTTCCCATCACCATTGTCCCAAATCTCCCTCCTCCCCAACCACCCACCGCCTGTACTCTAGACAGGCTCTCCATTT
>PVKC010027058.1:0-15901 GCA_004027635.1 Crocidura indochinensis
CTCAGCTTAGGTCGTTCTCTTTAATCATAGTACCTTGAACATATTCCCAACAGAGATACTGAAATGTGTATTTTTCTTAGGGAACACTTATTTCATGAACTCAATATTATGGTACCTGTGTAACGCTCTAAGTTTGGTTGATTATTTTACTACAACCTCACCATAGTCTCCTGGCACCCAGATATTATTTTATGGCAATATACTTAATTTTCTCCTGTTTTTTTTTTTTTGGTTTTTGGGTCACACCGGCAGTGCTCAGGGGTTAATCCTGGCTCCATGCTCAGAAATTGCTCCTGGTGGGCACGGTGGGCACCATGTGGGCACCAGGATTCGAACGGATGACCTTTTGCATGAAAGGCAAACGTCTTACCTCCATGCTATCTCCCGGGCCCCAATTTTCTCCTTTTTTTAATAAACCTAATAAAATGGGGAAAGTCTCCTAAACATGATGAGTTACCATTTATTAGAGATAAGAAATATACATTTTTATGCTTCGGGAATGTAGAAGAATTATCCTTTGGGATAAGGCAAAGAAAGGCTGGCCTGAAGCCAGCAGTTGAAAAGTATGACAAGATGTTTCCTGGGAGAGGTCACTCTGCCCTAAATATAATCTAGGATCAGGTTTTATACCAGATTTTACTGCCTATGCAAAATAACATTTAACAGTTTGCTGTAAGCTCTGATCTGTGGTTCTTGTCCTTAGTGAAAGATGATATAGTATAATTTATCTAATGCTTCTCTATTTCAATTGTTTTGACACTCGGGGCTATTCCTGGCTATGTGTTCAGAAATCGCTCCTAACTTGGAAGACCATCTGGGATATTGGGGATCGAACCAAGCTTCGTCCTGGATTGTTCTGAATTGGCCAAGTGTAAGGCAAGCACCCTACCACTGTGCTATCACACCAGTCCCCAAAACCATTTCAATTTTTTAATAAATAGAAAAGTGGGAGATGTAGCTAATAATCTTAAGCACACACCCTATTTTGAGCTCTCAGAACACAAACCCTGATTTACCGAATCCCCTTACCCTGAATTTCCTAAGCACAGAAGAGCACACCCGATTTTAAACCCCATTCACACTACCTGATTTTTGACACAGAGTCTATAGCCTACTCCCTCTAATATAAATATCCCTTTTCCACTTCCAATAAACTGAGTGACACTGCAGAAGTGGCTGGTGAACGCTTCCTTGTGAGTACTCTATTCACTCAGGATTCAGACTCACCACTGAATTCTCCATCTTGGGATCTGTGTTGTTTACAATGCTGATTAATTTTTGTTGTAGTTGGTGCAGGTTTGAAGAACATGATCCTCAATTCTCATTCAGCAGGTAGTGCACTCGTCCTGCAAGCTACCATCCAAGTTGAATCCCTGCATCTCATGGGTCCCCTAAATCCCGAGTGCAAAGCCTAGAGTAACCCTGCACATCACCATTTGTGGACCCAGAGGCAAACAAGGATGACACATGAGTAAAAATAAAAATTAACAATGGCCAATAAAATCATGGATATCTAAAATGGAGTGACTCTGAGCACCATTATTTTATTGAATTTGTTGTGGCCTGATCCTGGTGCATGGGTGGTATTTGCAAAGGAACTTCGGTGATTTCTTTCCTAGAAGAACTTCTCCAGTCTCAGACAAATCACTTTCTTTCTTCTACATCTCTCCAAGAACTGGTGAAGCTCAACTGTGGGGAACAGCTGGTCCAAGCCCAAAAGTGTGAGAATTCCCCTTTCAAGTTTGGAAATGCCCTTTCAAGTTTGGAAATGTATTAGTAGCTAATGCATGTTCTTTAGGCCTCTGGTCATAACAGTGACATCAGGAGCTCTATTATTGTAAATTTCTGGAACTTTTGGCTTTGAAACTGTGCCCTCGGGCTCTAGCTCTGCAAGCCTGAAATGTATGGAGGCAGTTCAATTTCCAAGCAAGCAGGGCTCTGGAGGGAAGATTTCACCTCTGGCTCCCCCATGGCTACTCAGTCTTAGTGAGGTCTACGGGTCCTTATGTAGTGCCTGGAAAAAATGTGGTTCTCCTATGTGATTTATCAGCTTTGCAGGTTGACCTATCTAGACCCCATTAAAATACACATGTAAATTCCCTTTACTTTTTCCTTTCATCTTTTCTGCATTGATAAGCACAATCACCCTTAATGAAGTCAACCCAGACCCTCAGGTGATTTCTTAAACTCTGGCTACCAAAAGTGGTGGTGAATGCAGCAGAAAAAGGAAGCTTGGCTAACTCAGTTTAATGCAATATATTGTTCAACACCCCTGCCTAAAAATTGATTTTTGATTCTGTCCAATTTCTTGTGCAAAACTTCAAGCTGAGAACCTTGCAGAGTTACCCCCACAGACCACATTCATATTTTATTACATTCACAAAACCAGAAAGGATATCTATTTAGGAAACTATCTCAGAAAATCTATCTCCCTTGCACGATGTGATAAATGTGCTGGATGTGGACATAGTTGAAATGTATTTTGAAACATTTGCTTGTGTGTTAGAAGGAGGACAAATGTCAGACATAAAATGTTCTATAAGTGGTTGGAACATGGGGTTGGAGTGATAGCACAAAGGTAGGGCATTTGCCTTGCATGTTGCTGACCCATTACAGACCTCGGTTTGATCCCCGGCATCCCAAATGGTCCCTCAATCCAGGAGCAACTTCTGAGTACATAGCCAGGATTAACCCCTGAGCATCACTAGATATGGCCCAAAAACAAATGGTGGGAACTTGTGCAAACCCCAGGTCTCCTAAAATCTTGTCTATGCATTGATCTTACTTTTAATTATGTAGGAAATATTCAATCACTGCCTAAAAATTTTCACTTAGTTTAGTGATTTATACAAATCTCTGAGTGAAGACCTTCCCACACTCCTGAGACATATAGGGCTTCTCATCAGTATGAACAGGTATGTGAATAGTAAGCTGTGACAGTTGAGTGAAGGCCTTTGCACACTTCTGAAATGTATAAGGCTTCTCTCCTGTATGAATTTTCTTGTGTACAGTTATAGATGAAGAATAAGTAAAGACCTTGCAATATTTGGGACATATATGACATTTGTTTCCTTTCTAGACTATCTTGGGATCACTGGGTTGTGACTGTTGAATCAGACTGTGTCCAATTCACTTATAGTCAGAGGAATTCAGTGCAATAGGCATGCCTGTGGGCACAACACTGTGCCAAGCAGATGGGAAGAATGACTGGAGTGTGACTGTTGACTCAGAGTTTGTCCAGTTCACTGATAGAGGGGACCTCTGCAATAGTTGGTCTGAGGTCACAGCACTCTGCCAACCACATGGGAAGGCCCTCTCACGCTGCTTAAAGGTTGGGATCTCCACTTCATAACAAATGTTCTTGTAAACCTGTCAACATGAGAGGCTAAGAACTAACACTGTTGCATGCTTGACCCAAGGTGACCCCACTGTGGAGGACTGAGTCTAGGGATGTTCGGACAGGACTCAGTAGCACTATGCCCAATGGACTGGTTTCCATAGCAAGGACGCTCTCTTTGTTCTGGATCCTCATGAACAGATGATGCCCGAGTCATCACTCCCATCATGATGTGGGAAGGGCGGTTCCCTTGAGACTCTGTCCCACAGCACAGGATTACTCACAACCCAGCAGGACTTACTGCTTTCCGAAGGAACAGCACAGAATTCTTCCAATAACTTCTCTTTCCCTTAAGTCTCCATGTTCAAAGCCACACTTCATGTGTTATTTCCATCGCAGAAAAACAGTTTTCTACAAGTGTAGAGGTCTCTGAAAAATATTTTCAAACAAAAATGGGCTTAGATAGCTAACAAATGTCTGAACCATGATTTTTGTACTCTAAATGACCAGTTATCTGTCCCACTGGAATGCCCTCTCCTGCTTGTTCTATGTTTACTCTGGCATTCTCCCCTTGTCCAGAACTTATTTCTGACACTTTTACAGTTTTTCTATAACATTGATAGAGCAAAGCTAGTAAGCCAATCAGCAGGCTTCTGTTTTTCATTTTCCATATCATGCATACTGTTTCTAAACATAAATTTTGTACCTCAAGGACAGGCAGGATGAATCTATGAGTCTCTAAGTACCTTACCCTAGGTGTTTGATCATATTATGGTCAATTTTCAATGAATTTTTAAGTCTTTGTATCAAGACTAGCTATTCTCAGGGCCTACTCTTGGGTTTGAAGTCAGGATTAGACCTGGCAAGGGTTCACCCTTGGTCTGCTGAGTGCAATTCAAGTACACTTCCTGCTATTCTTCCTCTGAGACCCTGTCTTTTTATTTTTTTGGTTTTTGGGCTACACCTGGCAGTGCTCAGGGGTTACTCCTGGCTGTCTGCTCAAATATAGCTCCTGGCAGGCACGGGGGACCATATGGGACACAGGGATTCCAACCAACCAAGTTTGGTCCTGGATCGGCTGTTTGCAAGGCAAACGCTGCTGTGCTATCTCTCCGGACCCTGTCTTTTATTCTTTTCGAAATTTTTTGATTTGTGGCCACATACTCTGATCTCAGGTATTACTTCTAGCTATGAGGTTAGGGACATACCTGGTGATACTGACGGGACCATTTGGGATATCTGGTATTGAATCTACATTGACCATGACCAAAGAATAATAACTACTCACTGTGATATTGCTATGACTCAGGTTTTCTTTACTATTAGGACTAAAAATTTTGTGGATGTGGAACAGTTGAAGGTATTGTGAAAATGTCTCTGTTTCACTAATTCAGTGAACAAGCATGGAAGTATAAATCTATTCCTCAGCAGAACCTGAAGCACCATTTTAAAAACATTTAAAACAAACATTAAACCCATCCTCGTTTGGGCTTGCTTATAGCTCAGTCTGGGAATGTGAGGATATGACATAAGGCCCGATGAAAATGCCCCATAAAACAGAAAGAAAATGGCCATATCAGCGTTTTGAATACCTCCGTAGGGCCAGAGTAGTAAAGCAAGGAGGATACAAGAATTACAGCTGGCAATTCAATCCCCGACATACCAGAAGTCCCAGCTCCAGAGGAACCTCTGAATATTGCCAGTGTTGTTCCAAACAAAACAAAAGATCCACTTTAGGCATAAACCTCCCAAATTTCTATGAGCTCAGTTTTATTTTTAATTTTTTCTATACTCAGGTGTAACACTTGGCAGTATCCTTGTTTACTCTGGTAGTGTAATCCCCAGTCATACTTTGTGAGGGTCGCAGGACTATGCAAAATGCAAATGAGACACAAGTTTCCATCCCCAGGCAAAACAGGAAGAGAATTTCACAGTGGAATATCGATCCAGTCAACAATGAGCTAATTTAAGATCTTTATCTAATCTTTCATCAAATCAAAATCTCTGTATCTCTTCCTTCCCTAACCCATTTTCACAAATCACAGAATTTCTTTGTTCTAAAAATTACTATTCAGTGCTCCCTTTGGCAGCACATATACTAAAATTGGAACGATACAGAGAAGATTAGCATGGCCCCTGTGCAAGGATGACACGCAAATTCGTGAAGCGTTCCATATTTTAAAAAATACTATTCATTTTGGTTGGAAAATTTATTGAATTGATGAGACTAACAGTCAACTTTTCCTCATACTGAGCTCTTGTTTCTCCAGGCAATGTAGAAACCACATTGTGCTAACAAGAATGGAACCCAAGGCCCCACGTTCCAAGTCTTACGTGTTTGCAACACTGAGCTATCCCTCCTCCACAATAAACACATTGATTTGGAATTTGTGATTCTTACCACTCCTAGGTGGAAATCCTGCTCCAAAAGTGAATTGCTGAAGGCAGAATCCTGAAAATGTGGTCTGTATTCTAAAATCAAACCACATGTGCCTTGTAAGACCCTGTTGAGGGGGGCAGGCAGATAGCACAGCTGTAGGGCGTTTGCGTTGCACATGGACTAGCAAAGCACTGACTGTGGTTCGATTACTGGCATCCCTTAGGTTTCCCTGAGCCTGCCAGGGGCAATTTCTGACAATAGGCAAACGCCCTGCCGCTGTGTGATCGCTCTGGCCCATGCCATGAACTTCTTTCGAAAATAAAACGCAGAATGCTATTGAGAGCTGAGTGCAAAATTGAAAACAGGAGTGCCCGATGCCAAGCTTGCTGGTGTCTCTTTAAGAGGTCAGCTGGAAGTGGTTGTCAAGTAATTGAAGTCTCAGCATCTTTTGCTCCTCCCTTTCTGGCTTTGGTCTCAGCTTCCCCTGGAACTGAGAGCGGGTCTTTGGACTCTCCGTGGGCATAGGGGGAGTCTGAAGGAACTATTTTCCTCTCTGACCATCCAGCGGTTGCTCTGAGCACCCGGGAGTGGAGGCCCGGGGTCTGGCCAGGTGAGTGGCGGGTACCCCGGGAGGGTCGGGGGTGGCGGCCCTGGAGACAGAAGGACCAAGCGAGCCACGGTTTGGTTTCCTTTCCTTTGCTCCTGTGCGCATCCAGGGTCGCTCTGATAGATAGAAGGGACCAAGAAAGAGGCAAGTCGGGCTGCCCCGCCGCCCAGGGCGCTTGTCTTGGCCAGTGCGTGATCGGGGTTCATTACCCACACCCCACAGTGATCTAGATCTATGGGAAATAGTTCTATGATCTATGGAGAAGCAGGCGGTGGAGGGAGAACACGGGCTTGAATAAGGCCAGGCGGTAATTTTCAGACTGGACAAGGGAAGAACAGACCAAGTGATGCGGTGAGGCCCCTGGTAGCTCTTGGAAAGTGGGGGGGGGGGGGGGGGAGAGGCGGCGCCACTAGAGGGAATTTGCCCCTTTACTCTCTCCAGATCCGGCTCCTGGGGAGTGATTGGGGCTCCAGGACTTGAGCTGTGCATGAAAGTCAGGTCTGGCAGACAATTCTGACTGCACAGCCCCCTTCAGCCCTGATTATTGCAGGATGTGGCTCCACATCAGAGAAGGAGCTCACCCAGATACACTTTCCACAATGAAGAAGGCTTGAAAGCCCCAGATTGACCAGGGAGAGATGCTGCCAAGGACCCAGGCAATGGGTCCTTAGTTCCAAGTAGGCTTTTCTAAATGTCTTCCCAAACCCTCCCTCCCAGGGCTTTCCACTTTGGTTAACTGTCCTGTTGCTAGGGTGGTTGCCAGGGGCAGGGTGGGGTAGTTGAAGGTCTCTGACTTCCCTCCCTTGGCCTCTTCACTCCTGTCTAAGCGGGGGAGGGTCCAGCCTCTCTGGGTCAGCTGTAGCTTCAGGTCACAGGTGGGCTTAATATGGTCTTTGTTTTTAGACTATCTCAAGACTTTATTGTCCTGGGGCTCCTCCCTGCTGTTTGCTTGCAAGCCTTTAGGAGACATTTACTTCCTCTTCCATTCATTTCCTTACTAGGACACATTTTGTCTTTTTCTTTTTTTTAATTTTATCCCCCCACCCGACCCTTTTTTTATAGTACAACTGTGAATATGTTCACACCACTGACACATCATTGATCCTTGACACTGTATAGGGTCTTCAGGAGCGATTTTTGAATACTGAGCCAGGAATGACCCTCTGAGCAACACAGGGTATGGCCCAAAATGAATTGAAGAACATTTTATTTATTTTATAAAATCTCTTTTAAGCCCCATGATTACAAGCATGATTGTAGTTGTGTTTTAGTCAGAAACAGAACATCCGCCTTCACCAGTGCAACATTCCTACCACCGATGCCACCCCTCTGTCCTTCCCAACCACTGCCTATATTTCCAGAGAAGCATTCTTCTTCTCTCACTAAGATTGTCATGATAGGGGCCAGAGAGAGAGCATGGAGGTAAGCCATTTGTCTTGAAGGACGGTGGTTAAATCCTGCATCATTCAAGTTCCCCTGAGCCTGCCAGGAGTGATTTCTGAGCATAGAGCCAGGAGTAACCACTGAGCACTACCAGGTTGGACCCAAAAAAGCAAAACAAAACAAAAGATTGTCATGATAGTTGTTAGTGTAATCATTTCCCTAACTGCACACACCACTCTTTTTTGGTGAGCTTCATATTGTGAGGGGGTCCTTCTGGCCCACATCTCTATTATCTCTGGGAATTGTTACAGTAAAGTCCTTAATTTTTCTTAAAATCCATAGATGACTGAGACTATTCTTTGTTTATCTCTTTTCCAGTGACTCAACATAATAGATTCCATGTACATCCATGTTTAGGAAAATTTCATGACTTCATCTTTCCTGAAGGCTGCATAATATTCCATTGTGTAGACTTAACACAGTTTCTTTAGCCATTCATCTTTTGAAGGGATCTTGGTTGTTTATAGAGTATGGCTACTGTAAATAATGATACAATGGATATAGGTGTGAGGAAGTGAGTTTTAAATTGTGTTTTTGTGTTCCTAGGGTATATCATTAGGAGTGGTATTGCTGGATCATATGGGAGCTCAATTTTCAGGGGTTTATTTTGTGAGTGTTTGGGGGGGCACACCCAGTGATGCTCAGAGGTTATTCCTGACTATGAGCTCAGAAATCACTCCTGGCTTGGGGGGGACCATATGGAACAACTGGGAATCGAACCTTGGTCCATCCTAGGCTAGCACAGGCAAGGCCAGCACCATACTGCTTGCACCACTGCTCTGGCCCCCAATTTCCAGTTTTTTGAGCAATTTCCATATTGTTTTCCATAAAGGCTGGACTAGACGGCATTCCCACCAGCAGTGAATAAGAGTTCCTTTCTCTCCACATCCCCGCCAACACTTGTTATTGTCTTTGTGATATGTGCCAACCTCTGTGGTGTGAGATGGTACCTCATCATCATTTTGATCTGCATCTCCCTAATGATTACTACTGTGAAGCATTTTTTCATGTGTCTTTTAGCCATTTCTATTTCTTTGTGGACATGTCTATTCATTTTTTCACCCCCATTTTATGACGGTTTAGATTTTGTTTTTCCTTTTATGTCTGTCATAACCTTGTATATATTAGATATTAGCCCCTTAACTGATGGGTACTGGGTGAATAGTTTCTCTCATTCTGTGTATGGCTTTTGTATCCTAGACACTATTTCCTTTGATGTGCAGAAGCTTCTCAGCTTAATATATTTTCATCTGTTTGTCTCTGTTTCCACTTGTTTGGAGAGTCCTGTTTCCTTTTTAAAGATGCTCACTGTCATCGAGTGTTTTTTTTCCTATGTGTTGTCCTCTATACTTTTCAGGCCTGATATCAAGGTCTTTTATCCATTTGGATTTGACCTTTCTGCATGGTGTTAGATGGAGCTTTCAGTTTGCTTTCTTATAAGTGGCTAACCAGTTGTGCCACCACCATTTGTTGAAGAGACTTTCCTTGCTCCATTTTGTATTTCTTGCCCCTTTATCAAGGATTAATTGATTGTAGTCTGTAGAACTGAAGACATTTTTAAGGAAGAGAGAATTCTTTAATGGGGGTTACATGAAAAGGCCTATACCTTATTCATAAGAATGTTCATATAGAATAAAAATGATATATATGTATATATAATATGATATATAAAATATATAATATATATTAAATATATTATATATATCTTAATATATAAGAAAGATATATATATAAGAAATTATATTTGAGAGGGGGCTTACTCATAGAATGATTGTGAGAATTAATTAATTAGATTCCTTACTTCCTTTAATTCAACAAAGCCAGTGCTTAGTCGTACATTGAATAAATATCTGTCCTAGCATTGTTTATGGGGAAACCATATGTAGGTAGGCAGTAAGCCCTGAATACCCCAGCAAAGGCACTTCCAGGCTGAGTGCAAGTGACTTCTGACTCAAACTCAGCCCCTGACCTAGAATCCTAGGGACTCAGGAGTGCAGTTTCTCTCTCTAGAGCAAGACCTTTCCTTTCCTATCCTATTCACATCCTAATCCAAACACCATTCTGTTTTCAAGGAGAGAAAAAGTTTCTGTCTGTGTATGTTCTCATGAGACTGACCTACCTGGTGCCCAGAGGTGTGGCCCAACTGGCATTTATGGCCATGCAAGCACTTCCTGTTAGAGCAGGGTTTTTCTTCCTTGACAGTGCTCACAACTGTGTGTTTCCTATAGGGATTTATGCAAATTGCCTTTCTGCTGCTCTCCCAAAATAATCGGTAGTGGTGAATATGGCACTGCTCCATTGGAAGTCTGGTTCCCAGGTTGGGGAGATTGTGAGTATAGGGCAGGACAGCGAAGGAGTACAGGAGTGTGCAGCTCCCCTATTGTCAAGGTGTGGTTCCTGGCTGGGGTCCTGGACTCTGTTATTTGAGGCCACTTTTGTCCCTGTTTGCTGTGGTTGGTTTAATTGCCCCCAATGTGTTCAGACTTGGCTTCTAAATCAATGTTCTTGGGTCAGCACTGGCAGGTCTCAGACCATTAAGGGGTTCTGGAGTCCATAAAATATGTATTGGTGATATATTGCCAAGGAAATCCTTCATCCCAGAATTGTTGCCCTAAACCACCATTCCTACCTCTCAGGGATCAGATCTCTTACTGATTTTTAGTTCTGGCTCACAGCCGGTAGGGGTTCTTCTGGTGTGCACTCAGGTATCCTAGGTGCTCTCTCCATGATGGATCATATGTGGAATCTGAGGTTCTTTCTGAGAAGGCCATGTACAACACAGGTGCCCTCCTGGTTGTTCTCTTGGTTCAGCACAATGTTCTTCATTTGTATTTTGCCGCAGTTCCCAGATGCTAGGCCAATGCCTGTGTATTTGTCTTCTTGATATCTTCACTCAGGATCCACTATGCGGGTCTGTCACATTTCTCAGAGTTCCTAATTCTCTAAACTCTAGGTGAAGAATGTTCTGCCTCACTGGAAACTATGTGGCTGTGTCCATTCCTGTGTTTGCACTTCCCTTTGTGTAGTAATCCGTCCCCAGGAGAGGTTCACTGATGTAGGGAGGGAGGTCTTTCCCCTCTAGCTCGGAGAATTCGTCTCCCACCCAGTAACCAGTGGTTCTGAGGTAAAAGCAGCGGGAAGAAATCCAAAAGACAGCCAAGCTTCCAAAGAAAAATAGCTCTTTATTCCTTGCAGAGGTTGAAGCCTCAAACGGCCTGGGTAAAGGCCAGCAAGAGAAAAAAGACCTCCGCTTTCCACAGATCCTTGCTTTTATAACCCAGAATCAGGTACCACCCCATGGTGGAAACAGAATCAGGTACTACCCTAGGGTGGGGCAGACTTCCAGGTCACACCCTAGGGTAGGGTACAATTACTGATCAGGGTAGGGTCAGAAATGTTTATACACAACACCTTTGGATTTTCGTTTGGGTTTCTTTGTGCTATGCTACTTCAGATAGTTTTGTATAAGATTTTTCCCCATGTTTGCGATATTCAGGGCTTAATGTTGGCTCTGCACTGAGGATTTACTCCTGGAAACATGAGGGAACCCAAATATATACCAGGGATTGACCCTGGGTTGGCCTTGTTTGCAACCCCTGGCTCTGTTTCTCCACCCCTTTTTGATCATTCCATGTAGTTCAGATCTTTGGTTCTTCACTCTGAAGAGTTTCACCTCTTCCCTGCTCATACATTTCTTTTCAGAAAGAAATTGCATTTTCAGAGTGTATAGGTCTGCAGTTCCATGGCTTGTGGATCTAAGAGGGAAATGTGAGCAAAGGGTCATTAGAGAAGTAATAGGGATTGGAAGTCAGGTCTGTTTTATCTGCTCAAGAAGGGACTTTCTTGGATGTAAACATGTGCTGATTTGTAAAAGTACTGGTTTGACTCACAAACTGACCCTTGAATTTTGCTTCTTTCACTAATACCAAGAGAAGAGATGAGCTATAGGAGTAGATTTAGACTGGTGTTTGTGTGTAGCATTTTGGGAAACACCTAGAGTACCTTCTGCTCTATGCCGGGGAGTTACTCCTGTCAACATTAAGTAGATCTAGTAATACTGGACATTGGCACAGTTATGTTTGTTTGCATACTGCTATTTCCAAGAATCGATTTGAGGAGTGTCTGCACGTTATGTTGGCTGATGCTCAGGGATTTCTGGAACCTGTCTTCAGAAGTGTCTACTGACATATTGACTATGAGACTGGTTCTTCCTGAGTGGAGAGAGCAGAGGAACTTCTTCCCGTTAGGATATTAGGCGTTCCCTTCTTTACATCCAGGGACTGTGTAAGCCTGAGCCTGTAATCCTCTTGTGTGTGCTGGCTCAAGACATAGTGACCTTCCCCGTTGTGGCCATGAGCTTCTATCCTAAATGAGTGACCGTACCTGGACAGCTCTTAAAGGAAGCTCTATAGAGATGTGATGCTGGAGAACAACAAACATCTACAGACCATAGGTAAGATGCCTTAGGTCACCTGTGAGGAACAGACCATTTGTGGAAAATCATACCAGTCAGGGATCTGAGTTCAACTGGAGACAGGTTTGTAGTTACCCCAGGTGATGCCATTCCCCATTGTCTTACCCTTCCAATTCTGATTTTACATCTTAGAGGAGTCTAAATATGTAATTTATTTTTATTTTTTGAATTTAGGGTCATGCCTGGCAGTGCTCAGGGATCTATGCTCAGAAATCACTCGTGGCAGACTCAAGGACCATAAGGGATGACAGAATTTGAAGCATCATCCTTCTACATGCAAAGCAAACATCCTTCCTTCATGCTATCTCTCTGGCCCTTTTTTTTTTTTTTTTGGTTTTTGGGCCACACCTGGTGACGCTCAGGGGTTACTCCTGGCTATTCGCTCAGAAGTTGCTCCTGGCAGGCACGGGGGATCGAACCGCTGTCCGTCCTAGGTTAGTGCAGACACCTTATCTCCAGCGCCACCGCCCGGCCCCTCTGGCCCTTTTTTAATTTTAATTTTTTTTCTTTTTTGTTTACGAGCCACAACGGGTGGCATTTGGGAGCTTGGGATTCAAACTGCGGTCTGCACCAGCCTATTTTTATTTTTTGATTTTTGGATCACACCCATTGACACTTAGGGGTTACTCCTGTCTATATGCTCAGAAATATCTCCTGACATAGGGGTCCATATGAGACAGCAGGGGATCAAACCATGGTCCATTCTGGGTCAACCATATGCAAGGCAAACGCCTACTGCTCCAACTCTCTGATCCCTAATTATACAATTTTAAATGTGATTTTTTTACAGTCCTGAGAGATAATACATTGCATGGGGCATTTTCTTTGACCTCTGTGAACCAGGTTTGATTCAAGGTGCACAATGATCATATAAAATTTCAAGGATTATCCCTGAGCACAGTTCTAAGAGTCAGCCCTGACCACTGTGCTTACATTCCCCAATTCTCTCAAATGCAAGCCATTTAAATTCTTTTAACATTTATTTATTTAGGTTTTTGGGGACTCGGGTCACTTCTGGCTCTGTGCTCAGAAATTGCTCCTGGCAGGATCAAGGGACCATGTGGGATATTGGGAATCGAACCCAGGTCAGCCACTTGCAAGGCAAACACTCTAACTTTGGTCTGTCACTTCACCCTTCCACCCCCATTTAACTTTATGTAAGATTGGTGAAGCTCTTGAACACACAGGGGAGTGCTCAGAGCTTAGTAAAGCCACTGAGTTTAGGGATTATTTCTGGCATTACTCAGTGATCACTTGAATTGCTAGTGATCAAACCTGGATCTCCTGCTCTGTGCTAGTGTCCCAACGGCCAAGAAGTCCAACTTTTTTTGGTTTTTGGGCCACAATCGATGGTGCTCAGGGGTTACTCCTGGCTATTTGCTCAGAAACAGCTCTGGCAGGCATGGGGGACCATATGGGATGCCAGGATTTGAACCAACCACCTTAGGTCCTGGGTCTGCTGCCTGCAAGGCAAATGCCGCTGTGCTATCTCTCTGGCCCCAAGAAGTCCAACTTTTTTTTTTTTTGGTTTTTGGGTCACACCCGGCAGTACTCAGGGGTTACTCCTGGCTCCATGCTCAGAAATTGCTCCTGGCAGGCACAGGGGACCATATGGGGCACCGGGATTCGAACTGATGACCTTTTGCATGAAAGGCAAACGCTTTACCTCCATGCTATCTCCCGGGACCCAAGAAGTCCAACTTTTATTCGAGCAAGTTTGACTTAAGTGTCGTCCATCAGTTGTTTTGGCCCGCATTGCATTAGTGCCTCCCGATCTTCTTTGGCTGATGTAATGCAGGGGATCAAGCCTGAGGCTCCTATTCACAAGGGACGTTTTCCAGTTATACTCTTCCAGTCTGTACTGTGTAATTTTACGGTTTCTTTTGGGGCACACCCAACAGAACTTAGACTTCCATCTGCACTCAGAAATCAACCATGAATGTTTCTAATCCTGAATCATTCCTCTGGACAGGAAAATGCAGGGTGAACCCTCTGCTGATCTCCTGGTTGGAAGAACAAGGAGCCATTGTCAGTTTGCAGAGGCATATTGGAAGCTTATTGTTGAATGAGGCCCAGAGTCAGATCAGTGTGGTAGTTCTGGGCACATCTGAAATGTGGGTGCTGAGCAGTGTGTGTCAGAGTCCTGGATCTGCCATGTGGAGCCCTCTCCTGCTCAAGTTCTCAGCTCTTGATACTGAGTCCTACAATGATTGGCACTTGACTTTCTTGCCTTTGCTCTTTCTGCTTCCCTGTCTGTTGATATTTATATCTGATCCTGTGGTTCTGGCTTTCATCCCTCGTCTATGTTGTCAGACTAAGCTTTACAACCACATATTGAGGTTTCCTTCACAGTGGCTATTGGGTGCCCCTCTATTCTGTTTCCACATAGTTATCTTTGCCATTAGATTGTTTTCAGTGATTCCTCAAGTATTTTTTTCTCTCTCATTTTTTGATATGGCCTTGCTGGTTGTTCTCGGTGGTTGCTCCTGGTCCTGTGCTTCTCGACCAATTCTGATTCACTTAGAACAGTATGTGATGGCCATGATTGAATCTGGGTACACTCCTTCAAAATAAAACCACTTCTAAGGATTACAAGAAAAAAATGTTTGCTTTTCAGAATAATCCAGTGATTTTTTTAGGTATTACTCTTATCTTTATTCTCAGCTATTAATCCTGACAGTGCTTTGTGTAGTATACTTGATGCCAGAAATTGAATTCAGTTCATCCATTTGCAAGGTAAATTCCTACCAACCTGTCATAAATCTCTGTCCCACTAGAAATATTTTTTTTGGTTTTGGGGTCACTCACAGGGGTGTCAGGTCTTACTTGCACTCAGAAATCATTCATAGCAGCCAGGGGGACCATATGGGATTTCAGGTATTGATCTGGGGTCCTTCCTGTATTGGCCATATGCAATGCAAATGCCCAGCCACTGTGCTGTCACTCTGCCCATAGAAATATATTTCTGGGCCTGAAGAAATGGTATGGAGGTAGAGCATTTGCCTTGCATGTAGAAGAATGTCAATGGTTCGAATCCCAGCATCACATATGATTGCCCGACCTTTACAGGAGTGATTTCTGAGCAAAGAGCCAGGGGTAAATCCTGGACGTAGCCAGGCGTGACCCAAAAACCAATATATATATTTGTGATTTGTATGTTTAAGTTGCAGAAGAGTGTGCCCAGTACAACCCTAATATGAATATTTTTATGTTCCTCACTTTGATTCTCTTAGTCTGTTTTCCTATTCTTTAAGCTGAATTAGTACCTGAAAACAACAAACAATATATAGCCACTTTGTGGCCTATTCAGCTAAGTTTCATTCAACTCATTTGTGTGTCTGTGTGTGTGTGTGTGTAGTTTTTGGCCATAACTGTACTCAGGTTCTACTCCCGGCTCTATGTTAGAAAATTATTACGGCAGGCTATGAAAATCATATAGAATGCCAAGATTTGATGTTGGGTCAGCCACATTCAAAATACCTTCCCTGCTGTTTCTTTTCCTGACTCACTCTTTTTTTTTGGATTTTTGGGCCACACCCAGCGGCACTCAGTGGTTACTCCTGGCTATCTGCTCAGAAATATCTGCTGGCAGGATGGGGGACCATATGGGACTGCAGGATTCAAAGGAATTACCTTAGGTCCTGAGGCAGCTGCTTGCAA
>PVKC010027059.1:0-15904 GCA_004027635.1 Crocidura indochinensis
TGTATTTCTTAATATTTCTGTATCTACTGATTTCAGAATAGACTTGTGTTAACAGTAATAAAAATGATGACATTTTTCTCTTACCTCTCCATAGAGCCCCTGAGAAACTAGATGCATTCTAATGATTATAATATTTTAAATATTTTCATTAAGCAATCACTTTTAATATTGGGCTGAAAATACTCAGTAAACCATAATGCAACCAGATGTGATGTTTGTTTGTTGGAGTTATTTGGACCACCCATGGCGTTGTCCTTCTCGTCCCAATAAAGACCTCAGGTCTGAAAAACAGCTTTTGATTTCAGTTTCACAGCCTGCCAGTATCTTTACTTGTTTGCATAGAACTTGTGGTGGAAGCTTTCTGAGCCTATTTTATCTCTTCAATTTTCTGTGGATTATTTCCTGTGTCAGTGTTGCTACCAGACCCAAGTTCCCCAAAACCCCTGAGAGAGTTCCCCAAAACCTAGTGCCTGGAATGGGACCTCGTCTACAATTGATGAGATGTTCCCTGGTATCCATTTATGTGGATAATTCCACTTGGATAGATTCGAGTTCCTACTTGGTTCAAAGTTATGGCAATGACTTGATTTGGGTCAAGGGACCCTGGCTTTTCTTTATGTATATTTCTACCTTCTGTATGCCAACAATCAATATAAAATATACCAAAGTAATAATTTTCATATTGTTCATTCTGGTATGGATCCTAATAGGCATCATAATTTATGTGTACCATGCAATGTGGGATGCACAGGCCAAGTTTTCAGAAATGCCTTCAACTTTGGAAAATAGAAGCTCATTCTCCAGTAGCGACAAGTGCTCAAACCAAAAACTCTGAGACCAATAACTCACTACCTTTCGGTGATCAGTATAATTCCACTAAAGTCAGCTGCTGAGATTAATAAATTATATAAGACAAATTCCAAAAATGAGCGAGCAATGGTCCCCTCTGACGCCCAGTCTATATGATTACCCTCCACTCCTCCTCCACGGCAACTTTGTAGAGTGTGGAGAGTGTGAGACAAATGCAGATCCAGAACCATCAGAAAAACAACCAAATTCACACTTTAATATTGTTGCTAAGACTTGTCTGAGTTCTCCCCAACTGATGCAATGGAACATAGGGTTTTCTGATGGAGCTAAAATAAAGCTCAATAACCCAAGTCATTCTGTAAGAATGGTTTTACAGGTGTTAGGTTGTCTTATGAACGTTTGATAGGGGAAGGGGCTTTCTCAGACCCCCACAAGCAGATGACTTTATCCTGAGCTGTTTTGGAACTGGTCACGGACATTGCATTGTATGTTTGGGAGATGGTTGACATGATTGCAGAATTTAAGATCAGTTCTACAAAATCGTTCAGGCTGCTTCTGAGCCATACTCAGAATTTTGGGGGAAACTGACAGATGCTAACCAGAGACAGATTAAAAGAAAGGAAATGCAGCAGCTCCTGACAAAAATGTTAGCTTTTGAAAATGCCAATGAAAATAGTCAGGATATTTTACAACCCATGAGAGAGAGAGCGAGAGTGAGAGAGAAAGAGGGAGAGAAAGAGAGTAAGAGAGAGAGAGAGTAAGAGAGATGTGTGATGAAATTTCTACAGGTTATAGAAATGTTGGGTCAATTGAATTTAGAGCCCATATGAATAGCAACCTATTCCATATAGATGCAAACTCTAGGGAACCAGAATGGATATAGCTATCCTTCTAGAGAACACCGGGGCCCCCAAAATATTGCCTGTTCAAGGAGGTTCCCATAATATTTCCGATCCAAAAAAACCACCTGGACTTTGTCCAAGTATGACAAAGAATTTTATTGGCCTAGAGATTATTTCTCATCTTCTTATCATGCCTAGAATAACAGGTAGCATTTCAATTCCAGCCCCACAGTTCAAGTCAAATACTATGGTAAAGTGGGACATTTGATCAGACACTGCAGGATTCCCCCCAGACCTATGCCCTCAAGGCTTATATTATTCATTATATGAATGACAAACTCCTGGCCTGCTCTACAGACAGAAAATTATGGTGTTTGTATTAATATGTTATTACTTACTTATTGACTGCTGGTTTAAAAATAGCTACAGAAAAAAATTCAGACTTTGCCCCCATTTCAATAGTTGGGTTTTATTTTGGAGCATACATCTGTATGCCACAGAAAAATCTCTATCAGAAAAATCTAAAACCTCTCAATGATCTTCAAAACTTTTAGTTGATATAAATTGAATACGTCCTTCATTTGGGATTTCAAATTCAGAATTTAGCAATATATTTAGCACCCTAGAAGGAAAAATCAGATTTAAATAGCTTCCAGGTGTTTAACTCAAAAATCCCAAAAGGAATTGAATTTCTTCATCGACCTGCTCCAAAAGTCCTATCTTTCCAGGTACATACCTAGAAATAAAGTGTGAATATTAGTTTTTGTGACTCTTCTGTCTCCAACAGGAGCAATTGCTCAGTTGTCATGGTTATTAGAATGAATTTATTTACACAACAAACAGCCTCACACATTTGTGCCCTATTAGAGTTGATTAGCTGCTCTTATCATCAAAGCAAAGCTCAGAGTGGTCTCTTTGTTGGGTTTTGATCCTGAAATTATAGTGCTGCCAATTCCCAAAATAAAAATATAATGCAGATTATTTCTCAGTGAGCCCCTTCAAAGACTTCTCAGGTGAAATATCTCCCCAATAACCCCACTGAAAAGACCTGAAATTTTTTTCAGACGGACTCATTTTGTTATTTCTTCAATAATCCGCACCCCCATACCCAATGACCCCGTATTGCACACTGATAGATCACCATCAGGAAAAGACTATCACTGGTCCCTCACTGACCACAACAGAATTTACAAATTACAAGTCCACTCCACAAGTGGAACTTGCTTCTTTAATTCAATTCCTCTCCCATGTCTCAGAACCATGCAATGTAGGGAATCACTCAGTTTATGTTGTAGGACTATTTCCAGAAAGTTTCACTGCCTCTTTAAATGCTTATAACAAGATAGTTGAACATTCCCTTCAGCAATTTCAAAGCCTTTTTATAAAAGCGCTCCAAGCTAATTTTTATCACATAAGAGCTCATTCTGGCCACCCAGGCCAAAAGCTCAAGAAAATGAAACTGCTGACTTTTTAGCCATGCCAATATTTAAGTCACCTGCAGAAGAACATGTACTTCATACAAATGCCTGCCATCTTCATATCCATGAAGGCAAGACAAACATATTATTGAAAAATGTACCTTTTGTGTGCCTTTGCATAAAAGATCATGTGTAGCTGGGCACAATCCCTGAGGTTTGTAGAAAAATGACTTATGGCAAATGAATGTTACCCATGTTCCCATGTTAGCTTCTTTCCCAAGAAACCCTATGTTCATGTGGTTGTGGACAATTATTATCATTTTATATAGGCCAATGTTGACATCTGAAAGAGCTAGGCCTGTTTCACCTTCTTGCTGCAATGTTTTTCTGTCAAAAACTGGGCTGGCTCTCACATTTGTTACATAAACTCACTATTACACTACCTGTATAATATTCCAATTTTGACTATTATTGTAACCAATGCCATTACAAGGAGGATAGTAACAGGTAAAGTCCATTGTGACATAAAGGCAGAGTGAAAATAGAATTTGGTAAAGTTATAAAAATCATATGGGCAGGAATTTTTATCTCCAAAGACTTTAAGATAACCATTGGAAAGCTAACTGGCCAGTTTGCAGGCACGGTCAACAAGTTCCACATAAACTATACTTCTAATCTTGATAAATAGTCTCCATGAAGACCTGAATAAAGTTGATAGGCAGAAAAGACATAAAGAGAAAAATAATGATTATCTCATTGACTTAAAAGTGGCAGAGCAAGCTTCACAGAGACACAGCTTAATGAATCTATTCCATTTATACTTTTCTAAGGCCAGTTCAAGTCCACATTCCAGTGCCTAATTTGTCACAAAGATTCTAGGACATTTGAGATTTTTATACATTTACCTTTGCCTTTGACATCTACAGATAAATGCAGAGCTTCCTCCTTCCCTCTCTCCTACTTACCAGTTTATAAATCCTTTTCTACTGTTTCCCTTTGTTCTCTCACCCCAGATGTGTTATCACTCCCTATTTAACCCTTTTTACTCTCAGTTCTTCTTTCCTCAGGAAATGGAACATTTTCCCTGTCTTTATTCCCTCCCAATGGACTGCTGCTTGCATCTGGATTGGCTATTGAGAGGGTCTCAAGTCAAGGACATTTTTCTGATTTGTGACATCTGCAAGCCATTTATTTTTCAGACTGCCACAGATCATGTTGCTAAAGCTGCACTCTGGATTTTATCCCCCCCCCCTTAGATTTTTTCAAAAGACTTAAGGGCATATGTATATTTCTTTTGTATATCTCTTGAGGTGTACATTTTTAAAGTTTACACTTTTTTGTGTATTTCCTCATGTAGATTTAGTTTATCCTCATTTGGGTATGGTTAGTAAAAAATTTTAGTAGGTGAGTATCTCTTGGGTTCTATGTTTCTGCTAGAACCAGATTATAGACATTGGTTAGCTTATTATTTTACCTCACATGTACCAATACTATTCTGTTGCATTCTTTTTTTTTTGCATAAGTACAGTAAAATGGGAAATCTTAGTTGTAGAGATAATTCCTATCTACTAAGGATAAGAATTTGAACATTTTATGTTGCAGAGGGCCTTACACCCTGAACATTTACCATAGTAATTTGACTTAGGCTAGAGTAGCTTAGATATCACTTAACCAGTTCTTCACATAACCTTGGATCCCATCTTTGGAACTGGCATGGTTACTGCACCATCACCAGGAGTCAAACTTCTAGCAGGGCAGGCCCTAGTGTTGCCTTGACACAAACTTGTTCCAATGTAGGCTCCTATGCCACCCTGATGACAACTTGGAAACAGCAATGACTTGCTTCTAGGGTAGGGTTTCCTTTCCAAGCCACTTAGTGGTAAAATTGAAACCTGGAGACTCTTTGGGACATTCTGACTTAGACCTAGATTCAGTGCAAAAGCAAGATCTCAAATTATTGAAGCCCTACTGTGTCAACTGTGATGAGGAAAACTTTTCCTAGGACCACAAAACAAGACCTTAGGGTTAGAAAAATTAGTCTGTCTGGAAACTGTAGTTGGGTTAGAAAAATTAGTCTGTCTGGAAACTGTAGTTGGTCTTGGGGCAAGATTTCATGAGTAAGGACACCCTGTTTTTAGGCCAAAGGTTTTCTTTCTATTTCCCCAACTTTTTCTGTGCCTATGCAAAATACTGACACCTTTTTATTCTTTCAGATAGGGGCTTCTGTTTTTATGACATAGAGTCTTGGTACATGAATTACTTTATTTTACCTCATATTTCTGCATTATCTATAAAATCAAGAAGGGTATTGAGTAACCAGTTTTTACACAATTCAGGATAATTCTTGTTTGTTTTTCTTGTCACTCATGGACTGGACATAACTCTGGATTGGTCCCCTGCCCCTACCTCTTCTCCACCCATGGGGGTGGCCCTTCTCTACCCAATAAAGATTTCAGGTCAGAGAAATTGCTTGCAGTATTGGTTCCATAGCTAGTCTGTCTGCCTGCTGTTATCTTTGCCTGCTTGTAGAGAGATTGTGGTGTAAGTTTCCTGAACCTGTTTTATCTCTTCAACTTTGTATGGATTATTTCCTGTGTTGGCATTGCTTCCAGACCCACATTCCCCAATTCCCTTGAGAGAGGGGGATGAGGCTTCCACAACATTTGTTCTAAGTCTTTACGTTTATTTATAGAGCATAAGCAGCGTATATAGAGATAACATCATTTTAAAGGTCTCTAGAACTTTCAAAATCTTTAAAAAGCACTAACCTAAAGTCACTATCTATATTAAACTCTTAATAACAGAATTAAGCTTTGACTTCATGCCATAATTATAGCCCCTAAACAAGAGATTTACGAGGCTCTTTGAAGCTTTGAAGCCAAGCATTGACTTTAGCTCTTAAGATCAGAAAGCACTACATTTTCTCCCCAAGAAGTTTGTTTCACTACACTGAAAATATTGTTTAGTGCAGAGTTTCTCAAACGTTTCTCTCCATAGCCTTCTTTTAACTTGTTTCTCTCCTGTGGCCCATATATAAAGGTTGGCCCCTTTTCTCCTGTTCTGTAATCATTCATTTATGTGATATTTCACCAGTGACTTGGAATATCCAGGAGGCTCACAGGCAGCCCATTTGACACCTGATTGAAAAATCTCAAAGTGTGCCTATCTTCACTGATGGTGAGGGCTGGATCACCTGGAGAAATGCTGTGGCTTCTACATAGTTTTGTTCTATCTAGCATTTTTATAGAGACAATTTCTTTCCTTAAATAAATTTAGTCAACCCCTACTGACCTCAGACTTTTCTTCACCTTCTTTACATTCATTTTGCCTTTTTGGAATCAATGAGAATTAAGGCATTTTTATTATTTGGCTTTCACTTAAAGGACTATTGTAGCTAGTTTGATCTATCCAGACCCCAGGTTTCTTCTTATCATCATCATAGGACTTCACTTTCTTATTTCCCCAATACTTACTGCACCTATGCAAAAAAAAAAAAAAAAAAAAAGAAGCACAAAACTTTGCCACACCAGCACTCCTTCTTTTGTTTTATTTTCTTTTATTTCCTTTTTTCTTACTTTCTTTCATTTTCACTTATGTGGTTATTATTTCATGGTTTTTGTTTTATTTCCTTTTCTCTTATTTTCTTTCTTTTTCACTTATGTGGTTATTATTTATGGTTTTTGTTGTTATTGTTGTTGCTGCTGCTGCTGTTGGGTGCTTTTTCTTTTTTTGGTAGTTGCTGTTTTTTTTTTTTTTACTTTGTTTGTTGGTTTTATTTTTGTTGCTGTTGTTGTTTTGTCTTCTTTCAGCAGAACCACACAACTTGAATCATCTTGTTCTGCCTCATGAATTGAGGGGGAAAATAAAAATGAATGGTACCAGAACCAAATAGCTGTATGAACATTGGGTGGAAATAAAAAATTATCAGACTTAAACACCAAACTGAAAGTCAACAACAGGATAAATACCCTGTCTACAATGAGCTGTTACACTAGCACTCCAGGCGTCAAAGAAGGGAGATATGAGACACATACTGGGAAAAGGGGTAGAGGGAGGACAACCCTGGAGGTGGAAATGACCCTGATTTATTGTCACTATGTACCTTAAATATTACTGTGAAAAAATTGTTATTCACTTTTGGTCACAATAAAAATTATTTTAAAAAAGGAGAAGAAAATGAGCCAAAAATATGTTTAGTCTTCCTACAAACTGAGAATATAAAAAGTGAATGGAACCCAAGGGTCAAGCGGTCTCAGGAGCATTGAGTGGAAATAAAAAATGGTCAAAACTCAATACCCAAACCCAAGTGAATGATAATAGAATCAAGAGACCCAAAATACAAACTATGCACAAAAGAGACCTATTACATTAGTATTCCAGGGGCTAAGGGTTGGAGGTATGAGAGGCATGCTGGGAACTACGGAGGAGGGAGGTCAACACTGGTGGTGGGAATGGCCCTAATTTATTGTCACTATATATCTGAAAAAGAACTGTGAAAGATTTGTAATTCATATTGGTCTCAATAAATATGATTAAAAATACGTTTAAAGAGTCACAAGTTACAAAGTTATTGATAGATGAAGCTTAAGCATATGATATTCTAACATCATTCCCACCACCAGTGTCAACTTCCCTCCACAGAATTTCCAACACCCTTTTCCCTGTTCCAACATTCTGTTCCCTCCCTGCTGCATTGCCAGGCAAATTTTAAACTCTAGTGACTGTAGTTTAGATCTCTTGATTACAGTGTTGTTGAGTCTTGCTTTGTATATATACAATTTGATTTGCCCACATACACCCCTGAGCCCTATTTTCTATTCTTGCTTCCTCCCATCATTTATTTCCTTCTCTATCCTTCTCCTCCATATATTTGGCACCAAAAGTGATCTAAGCACATGCACCCTTTACTATTTTACACTTCCTTATCCAGTTATTCTATATAATACAGATACTTGAGATAACTCTATGTTTGTCTTTCTGGCTTGTTTTACTCAAGATGCTATATTTCAGTTCCAACTAAATAGCAGGAAAGTAATACATGGTTTTATCATTCCTTGAAGCTGTGTAGTATTCCATTGTGTATATGCATTACATCTTCATAATTATTTCATGACATTAGACACCTAGTTTGATTTCATATCTTAGCTACTGTACTCATTTTAGAATTAATAATGAATGGTGTGCATACATCCTCTTGAATGAATGTTTTAAGTCCTGGGGATAGATACCCAGAAGTGGAATTGCTGAGTCATTTGGCAGTTCAAATCTAAATTTACTGAGAATTCTCCATTCTGTTTTCCATAGAGATTAAACCAGACAACATACTCAACATCAGTCAATGAGAGTTCCTTTTTCATCACATCCCTGACGGCACATATCATTCCTCCTTTTTTCAATATGCTCTATTTCACTGGTGTGAGATATCTCATTTTTGTCTTGATTTGAATTTCCTTAATGATAAGAGAAATTGAGCACTTTCTTCTTGTGCCTACTTATGATCAGTTTGTCTTCCTCTTAGAAGAGTATGTTCATTTTATCTTCCCATTTATTGATAGCCATTTAATGATCATTTTATATAACATTAATATTAAACTAATAATGATTCTGAGTTGTTGGATTTTAAATTTTTTGCATTCTGTTAGATATTTTTTTTTTATTTTTAGCCCTGTTACTTTTTGTTTGTTTGTTAGTTTTTAGGTCAAACCCAGCAGCACTTGGGTTCCTTCTGGCTCTAGGCTCAGAAATCATTCCTGGCAGGAATGATTTTAATTTTAATTAAATTTAAATTTTAATTTTTGTTAAGGTGTGAAATATATATCAGTTTAATTTTGCATGTGGTTATCTAGTTTTCCCAGCACCATTTGTTGAAGATATTCTTTGCTCCATTTCTACTTGGAAAAAAAGGAAGAAGTGAAATTTGGAACTGTTCAACCTCAGCTGTCCCTTCTGTGAACATGAAAGGGGAACAAGCAAAATGACACCCCAGTTTATGTCAGTATAACTGGGGTTTGTCAGAGGCTGATTCTAAGTCATAAGATGGGAGCTTTGAGAGGAGAGTTAGAATCTTTGTCAAAGCATCCCAAAAGGGCTCTCCACCAGCTATCTCTGCTGCATGTCATGAAATTCATCTCTCCTCGCCCACTTTCTACTACACAAGGCTGCATGTGGAAGATTAGCAAGCTGGCAGCAGTTCCTAGAAGACACAGAACCAGCTGCTCCCTTAATTTTGAACTTCCCTAAGTGCATAAATGTGAGCAAAACATATTGTTTAAGCCCCGCTGCGTGGAATCTTTCTTCATTTCTGTCTTCTTCTAGTAGCACAATTAGAGACAGATATGTGTACCACTTTTAGGGTCTGAGTGTGGCTGTCTGGCATTACTTTTGAAGTTTAGTAAGAAGCCTGGTTAAAATAAAAAGGAAACATTAAAATGGGAGCATCTTTATTTTAGACTTGGAAGTACTAGTTTGTCAAAGTATGTGAGTGTCCCAAATGTCATTGTGTAGGTTAAGTTTCAACAATTTTAGAAAAGTGAGATACAAATACTCTTGAACATGCTCTCAGATATGATGATTTACATTTTATCTTAGTTACTTGAATTCTGTGAGTGCCAAAAGGTGGCGATGGACTCAACAGAACTGATGAAAAATGATAAAGGCTAAATAAACCGCGGACTAAAATGGATGATTACCCATTCACAATCAGTGCGAGATCTGTGCATTCTAAACCCAGATTCGTATGTGAGTTAATAAAGTTTATATATATAAAGTTTATATATAATATATTACATATAATATATAAATATATTTATATGTTTTATATATGAAGTTTATATTATATACATTTATATATAATATTTATATATAGTTATATATATGTCTGTGTATAAACTACATCTTTCTTGTTTATTCATCTGTCTTTAGGCATTTGGTTTGTTTTCAAATCTTGGTTAATGTCATTAACAATGCAATGAGTGTTTATTTTTATACCTTTTCAAACTAATGTTTTGGTGTCTTTTAGGATAGATTTTAAGATGTGAAATCATAAGACCCACTATATAGAAGTTTCAATTTTGAAATCTTTGAGGACTCTATAACCGTTTTACACAGAGGTTAAATGAATTTCCAATGCCAATAACAGTAAGGTTTCTTTTCCCTTTTTTTTATATTTTTCACCATTTCCCTAACTACATTGTTGTTTCTAGATATTTGTAATAATCTGTTCTAACTAGTATTACAGATCACCTCATTTTGACTTGCATTTCCCTGATAATCAATGATACTGAATATTTTTTCACATGCTTATTGACAAGTTATATATCTATTTTTGGTGGAAGTATCTGCTCCAACTATCCCCTTTTTGGGTTGTGTTTGGTTTTATTATTTGTATTATTTATTATTATTATATTATTGGTGGCACAGTGAATTTTGCAAGTGTTGAGTAAATCAGATATTAACCATTTTCATATGCATGGAATAAATTTTTTCTCCTGTTTAGGGTGACATTTTTTATTTTAGTCATCATTTCTTTCATAGTAAACAAACATTTTATTTGATGCAGTGTCCAATTACTTTATTAATTTCCAACTAGATTTTGTGTGGCACAGTTTAGGGAATCCGTTTCCTAGTATCATTTGCTAAAGAGGCTTTTCTTATACTGCTTTAAGCTCTTGACTCATTTGTATTTCTCTTTAATTCATGATATCTCTCTGCTTTGGGGATCATGGTAATGCTCTCTTGAAAAAGGAAGCTTAAGTGTCCCCTTGCCAATTTTATTTTAGCTTCCACTATTTGACACTTTAAGCATTACTGCAAAATCTTGTGTTCTTCTCGAGGGAGGAAAGTTAGTAGTTTTTCAAGATCACAAGTTCTGCCCCAGAGCTTAGACTCACTGGTATAGTAAGATAATGGATACTAGCTAAGGGAAATAATCAAATAGATAACCCCAAAGCCTAAGCCAGGCAGACCTCTCTGTATGTTTCTTGCATTTCATAAATGTTCTTATCACTTAATAAGTAGCACAAATAATCAATCAGTTTTCCGATAAACCCCACCCAAAATGAGTCATATTGAAATTAGTCCTATATTTACTTACCTTTTTCATCTCCTCTATAATATTTTCCCAGATTTTTATATTTCAGTCTGAGCATCTAACTAAATATTATCATTCTTAAAAGTACTGAAGAACCTGGAGCCATGGAGGAACACAGAGGCACCCTCACTGTTCCAGTGTCAGCTGCAAAGAACTTTTTCAGGAGAAATTCTGTTTTGTTTATCACTGGAAGTGCCTGAGGTGGAGTGGTAATTGATCCTCTTTGAAGGATTAAAATAACTCACTAGTGAATCTCTTTGTTTTCAGAGAGACTTTTGATTAGTGTTTAAATTTACATACTAGCTACTCATTTGTTTTGTTTTGTTTTGTTTTATTTCCTCCTCATTCAGATTTGGGTGGTTGCAAGATTCTAAAAATGTCTCAATAGATGCCAGATGTTCTTATTTAATGGCATAAAGTTTTTCTGTTTTGGGTGTACATATAGAGCCTCTTCCCTTCATTTCTGAACTTATTCATTTTTCTATTTCTTCATAAATAGAAGGTTTTGTCACCCGTGTTTATTCTTTCTGAACATGGTCTCAGTTTCAAGGATCTCTCTAAAAATGACTGCATTGTGAGGTTGTAGTGTATAGGGCATTTTTCTTGCATGTGGCTGACCTGGGTTAGATCCCTAGTATCCCATATGGTTCCTAGATCCTTGCCAGGAATGACCCTTTTGCACAGAGCCAAGATTTAATCCTGAGCACTACCAGATGTGGTCTAAAAACAAGAACAAACAAGAACATATTGTTTATTTCTTTCTGCTCTAATTGGTATTATGTACTTCCTTCTGCTTATTGAACGATTAGTTGTGGGTTTTTTTCTCCTTAGTTTCTTAAGGTGGGAGGTTAGATTACTTATTTCAACTTTTATTTCCTAATGTAGGCTTATATTTCTATGATTTTCACATTGTCCCATATATTCTGGTAGCTTATGACCTCATTCTTGTTCACTTCCAGGAATATCTTTATTTCTTCACTAATTTACTCATTGACTCAATGGTCATTATTTTTTTTGTGGCAATATGCTGCAATAAAGTCCATCTGTTTAGCACCTTTGATCCCCTTCTAGCAGAACTGACCATAAAGGATGAAAAAGGCAAATGCTGTGATATATCCAGGTTGCAAGCAGTCTTCAACAATCCCAAACTAGGGGATAAACTGGCCATTTATTAAACAGAAATTCTGCTCCCCATCCTGGATGGTTGTCTCCAACATGTGAACCATTTATTCTGTTAACAAATACATTAAGAACAATTAGAAGATATGTTAAGACCTAGGGCTGAAATATTTATATAGTTTTGTCTATAGAGAGATACTCAATCAGCAAGCAACTTTGAAGTATAGTATTATAGTCATAGTAATGTATTACTCTGTTCTTGCCTGAGTGGG
Source organism: Crocidura indochinensis (assembly GCA_004027635.1). Lineage (NCBI taxonomy): Eukaryota > Metazoa > Chordata > Mammalia > Eulipotyphla > Soricidae > Crocidura > Crocidura indochinensis. The sequence goes on from PVKC010027059.1 coordinate 12,551, forward strand.
TCTTAATTGCAAATTAGATGTTAAAGTATTCTATTCTTACCTGAGTATAGGTTTGCTGTCCTCATTTTAAACTAAACTAGATTTATTTTACTCAGAGAGATATCCTGACTTTAAGGTTTTTATTAAGGGAATAGTTTTCCACAATTAAAATATGTTGTATAGTTTCAAATATTTTCACAATGTTTTGTTTTCTTTTTATGATTTATTTTGACCTTTATAAAATTATATTCTGGATATATACATTGATAAGATTTCAATGATTTTGACACTTGTTTTTTTTTTTTGGTTTTTTTGGGTCACACCCGGCAGTGCTCAGGGGTTACTCCTGGCTCCATGCTCAGAAATTGCTCCTGGCAGGCACGGGGACCATATGGGGCACCGGGATTCAAACCGATGACCTTTTGTATGAAAGCGGGATTCAAACCGATGACCTTTTGTATGAAAGACAAATGCCTTACCTCCATGCTATCTCCCGGACCCCAACACTTGTTTTTTATCTCAACTTGCGGTCTATCCTGAAGAAACAGCACAGACCATATGCTGTATCTTCATGGTATATTGATATTTTATGTACATAAGAGAAGACTGTGTACTTGCTTTGGGTGGGATAGAGGTAGAAAAGCCTAAGTTTAAAACCACTGTTTCCATTTCTCTTTGTTTTGAGTCTATTTTTTCAGGTTGATCTAACAGTAAGAGGAAATTTTTAAAATATCCTACTAATAAAAAAAATCCTAATAATATTATCTTGCGGTAGATATTTTTCTTTGGGCCTATCAACAGTCACTTTATTTTGATGCTTCCCTAGATGTATATTGTGATGCTTCTTATTTTTAGGCTACCATGGTCTATGATTGTTTTCTGCCCTTTTTTAAAACCTGTTTATCATGTCTCTTAAGCATGAAAAGGTAGAATTTATTTTATGATCCATCCAGCCAGACTGTGCCTTCAATCTATGACATTAGGACATTGATGTTTAGAAAAATTATAGAAATAAAGGAGTTGGCAATTATCTTTCTATATGAATTTAGAGTATTTGTAAAGTCTGTTTTTGTGTCTTGTGCTTTTAGATATTTTTCTCTGTACTTTGCTACTTGTTTGGCTTAGATGACCTGTAACCTTCGCCTCTTCTTGTTTGTGTCTTTTAAATATATTTGTCTTGAGATTACTATAAATTTACTTCTGATAGGATATTCAAAGAAAGTAAGCCTTGAGTTCTAAAAGTCCACAATTAATCTCCTTCCCTAAATTTTGTTTTCAGTATCCCATTACATTTGTTTTTCTTTTTGTTTGGGGCCATGCCAGGCTGTGCTAAGGGATTTAATCCAGGTTTTGCATTCAGTAATCACTCTTGGTGGTCTTGGGGATTCAAATAGGGTGCTGGAGAGAGAACCTGAGGCCACTGCTGGCAAAGCATGCTTGCCTGCTGTAATATCACTCCAGCGCCAAAGCATCTTACAACTACCATAGGGTATTATTTTCACTTTTCTAAATGACCATTTAATACTGTCTGTAGGCTGGTTTATTAGTCATGAATTTATCTAGCTGTTGATTATCTAAACTCTTTGTGTCACTTCTTGATTTTGAGTGATAACCTAGCTGCAAAGATTATTTTTGTTAGCATACCTGTTTCATTCAATATGTTGCCATATCATAGGTTTTCTTTTCTGATGCTCCATATTATATCTCTGGTTTTACTACATTTTTTAAAATTAGTTTTCTTTTCCTTTATTTTTTTTTCCTGCTCTTTAGGCCATAGTTTCATCTACTTCAAACACACAGATTCATTTCTCCTCCTTTAATCTGCTGTTGGGCCCCTTTTGTATTTTTTAACCTATTGTGCTCTATAAAGATTTTTTTTTGTTTGTTTGTTTTTTTGTTTGTTTTTGGGTCACACCCGGCAGCGCTCAGGGATTACTCCTGGCTCCATGCTCAGAAATTGCTCCTGGCAGGCACGGGGGACCATATGGGGCACCAGGATTCGAACCGATGGCCTTTTGCATGAAAGGCAAACGCCTTACCTCCATGCTATCTCCCGGGGAGATTTTTTTTTTATTTTTGATTGCAGCTTTCTCAGACTTTCTCTTGCTTGCTTTTATTGCTTTCCTCAATTCAGCAAACATTTTTACTATTGCCATATTGACGTCTCTTTCAGAAAGTTAAGAAATTTCTTGTGTGCTTAATATTTTTTTGTTGTTGTTTTTCTGTTTTGGGGTCACACCCGGCAGTGCTCAGGGGTTACTCCTGGCTCCATGCTCAGAAATTGCTCCTGGCAGGCACGGGGGACCATATGGGGCACCGGGATTCGAACTGATGACCTTTTTGCATGAAAGGCAAACGCCTTACCTCCATGCTAATATTTTTATCAGTTTTCTTTCTTTTGCCATTAACACTGAATTCTTTCACTTTCACATTTTGTGAAAAATATTATAGTGTCAGTGCTAGGAGTGAAGGTCTAGTTTTATGTAAACCTGGAGCTCATGGCTGCTAATTTCACCGAAAAACTGAGGCTTTTAATTTGTGCCACTCTGAATCATTGCTGAGAATTTGTGATTACAAGTTTTTGACATCAGCTATGAATCTAAGGAGAGACAAACTAAGGTTGTTTCTTAGATTAACAGGTGCTGTAGCTGTGATAATAATGCCCAGTAGCCTTCAATGCTAATATGGTTTGATGGTCAGAAGCTCCCAATCACAAATGTAACACCACACTAACCTGATAACTACCTAGGACACTTAATTTCGGCAGTTCTAGAAAGCCTCAGAATTCTGAGACTGAGGCCAACCTGGAAAGATCCTTTGTTTTAATCCTTAGTTTAAATAGGCCTGGACTTGAGCCAAATGTTCAACTGTTAAAAACAAGAATCAACAGGGGCAGAACAATTAATGATTCTTTTGTTGTTGACTTTCTTTAATATCCTTAAGCCTTTCTGACTCTAGATGTTTATTCCTCTGTTTACAATCAGGCCTATGCATATCAGGAGGGTCTGACATTCTTTAGTCCAGCTTAGACAGATATTACTCAGGCCCCTGCTCAATGTTTGTCTTGGAAGGATGGAATTTTCTCTGGATATCTGATCTCGTAATTCCATGTTGACTTGTGACCCACTGACATGCATACTAATTTAATTTGGGGCCCTGAATATCTCTCCAAGTTTAGTTCTTGTCTCCAGGTAAAGATTCTTAAGAATAGAAGTTTAAATCTTTTTTAACCATATGTGAGCAAATATATTTTATTTATATTTTTGTCTTTTTTGGACTTGTGACTTGTCTCTCTGATCTCCTTTTTCCTCCCCCAAATACACCAACCACGTATAATGGAGCACCATCTATCCCTGCAAAGGCGCACTAAAAAAA
>PVKC010027060.1:0-15876 GCA_004027635.1 Crocidura indochinensis
GGGGTTTTGAGAAGAGGCATTTAACATGAGATGAAAGGTTCTCTGCTCTAGCACTGAAGAGGGAAGATTATCGGTGAGTATCAGCAGTGAGAGTGTGGGGTGCTGTGACTGTCATCAAGAGGTAACACACACACTACATAGGCTTAAAAGGATTTCTTGACTAAAATGCCATATCTCAAGCTTTTCCTATAAATAAAAAGGATTTCCTTTATAGTTTTTCTGGATACCGTCATTAATGCCCAGAGAAGGCTCAGTAATTGACCTCAGAAGCCCCCATACTCAACAGCTAGGTCTATTCCTCTCCTAGTTAGTTAGAAGAAAACTCTTCTGGGAGTTAGTCACCTTAGTCCAAGTGTTTTCTCCACACAGGTCCAGGAGCTGCTGCCTAGCCTTGAACCTGTGGTGGGTAGAGGAAGTTAGGAAGAGTCCAGGCCCAGAGGCTCCAGAAAGTGAATTGAGTCACCAGTGATCTTTAACCAGTAATATAGCTCTCAAGAAGGATAGAATGAATAGTAACTGGACTCTCATCTATTCCTGAACACTGGTAGGTCCCAGTTTTTCCTGAAAGCATATCTATACCCTCACTCCCCAAGGAAGACTAGTACAGACAAGGTGACTAAAGGGCTTAGTGAGGCTTCTGCAAAGGCTAAACACATTTCACAACTTCTGGACAATATTCCTAAAAAATACAGTCACCAAGAAAACAAGAACTAGTCCTTACTTTACAACTTTTCACGTAGAATTTGTTTTAGGAGGGAAGTTTACTTTCTGGTGAGTTCCTGGGCTCATACAAAAAAAGATGTTACTTTTACAGAACTATATTTTGTAAATCAGGAAGATAAGAGAGGGCTCAGAGCAAATATTTATTGAACATCTACTTCAAACACTATTCTCCTAAATTCCTTTAGTCACTAAATTATATTACCAGCTCCCATTTTATAGTTTAAAAAAGTCTCAAAAACGAAATACCCTTTTCCAATCATTATGAAAGCAAAATTAAAGTATGATTTAAATCTGACTTTAGAGGACAATGTCTGTCCATAGTTGCTTTTTATGTATCTAAGCCTTTGACCTGGATCAAAACAGTTTGTGATTGGTATTGAGTTAGCTGACAAAAGAGAGAATTTCTCTGGAAAAAAAAGTGGTTAAACAATTACCTGTATCATCCACAGGGTTTTACAGTGGCAATGAATAGGACCACCTGAGTTGATGGTTTGAAAAGATTTTTTTTTTGCTGGTTGGAGAGATAGTACAGATGATAAGGCACTTGCTCCAGTCCAAATTTGATCCCTTATATATTTTTGGTTCCCCAAGATTGCTAGAAGTGATCCCCGGTGCAGGGCCAGTAGTAATCCCTAATTACTGTTTGGTTTGGCTCCAAAACAAAAAGGATACTTTATAACTTAAAATATCCCATTGTCCCCTAAAGTTAGGTGGTAGAAATGGAATCAGAGCTGCAGTTCAGAGGGCAGTTGCTGCTGTGCACAAGTCCTGTAGTTTTCCATATATTCAATACGTATATGGGAATTCAAGTTTACATAGTGAGGCTCAGGTACCTGTTCTCATTTAGGTGGAAAAGTAATTCTGTGAGGACAGAATGACCTGAGAAAATACCACTGCCTTTAATAATCCTGAGCATTACAGAATCAATTCACTAAGGGGAAGCCATGGATCTTCACATTCAACTTCACAAAGTAATTCAAATTTTCTTTAACTGTATTGACAGAACATACTAAAGATTTACTGAATTTTGTAGGTGGATAAAAATAAAATAATCTGGAGTCAAATGCCACAGAAAGAGTGAAACTTGGATCCCCCAATTGCTCACTTCCTTATTTGTATCACTTTGCCATGGACAACCCCTAGGGTAGGTATAGTCCTGACATAGAAAATGAGGAGTTGGCTGTTCAGCACAGTTATGTGTCCCAATTCTACAACCAATCATGAGGTCTTTGAAAAGTCTTGTAAGCCATTTGTAAAGTGCTTGTCTAGGGTACAACCCCATAAGACCAACCCCATCCCACCCATACCAAGGGGCAAATGGAAGGGAGCCAGAATACAGTTATTGCACAACTCCAGCCTCAGAAGAGTTATAAGAGAGCAGCCTTCAGCTTTTCCCAGTGGAACTTTTAGAATGTAATAAAACATGCTTTTTATAGCTGCTTTACAAAAATAATTATTCATTATCTTTATAAATGGAGCAAAGCCTTTGGTTTCAGAATGACTTTAATTAAAGCCATTTTAACAGTACTATTCAAAATTCATAACAGAAAGTGAAAATCTTGCTTTGATCCACCTGCTCCATGTATTTTTAACTAATCAATCTCAATACAAAGATGTTTTCAAGTTAACACCACATACCAATTTTCAGTGACTATTTTTCTTAGGGCACTACAGAAACAACAAAATGCTTCTCTGGGCAATCCAAGCTGATCTGACCTAGAGTGCCAGCTTTACTGGCCTCAGAAAAGGATCTGACCTCTGGAAGAGTAATATAAATGGGGGCTATTGAGGGGAATCAAACGTCCAGGCCCAGGGGATATGAGTTTAAGGTCATGTGTCTATGAGAGGAAACATCTGGGCAGTGAGGATGCCAGCAAACATGAACCGTGCAGAAAAAAAGTCATGTGATGCTTGAATCCTTTGAAGGCTTTCTCTTAAACAAGTGCAGAGAAAGGGCATGGTAGGAATGGCATTACCAGTGTCCCATGATCCAAAGGAAAACAAAGCAGAAATAGTTGCTAACAAGCTTATCAATCAGAGTGGGAGAACCTCAGTATGACTTTCACTGGGAATGTTGCCCTGGAGTTTTAAACTATCATTATCAATCCAGAGAATTCTATAAAATAAAGATCTTGAGAAATATCCTGAGATACTACATTTCCCATATCGCTGCCTATGGGAACAGCCACCATATCCCACAATAGGACACTCCCACCAGACTATCTTGGACCTTCAATCCTTATAAAAAGAGTTCTTATAATTGTGTTTCCCACCAGTGGTGGTGGCTCACAGCCTACTGATGGTTGTGGTAGTGAAATTTAGAAAATTCAAATAAAACCAACACTGCTACAGAGTGAATCTAAGGAAGCTTAACAGTTTGAACTGACTTTAAAATAATCAATTATTTTGACTTATGGTAATAAGTCAAATAATAAGTCGAAGTAATTTGCAGCACCAAATACTAAATCCTATCATTGAATGGTCAGATTCTTGCTAAGTGGATGATCAGCAATGTGCACCATCTTTTAAGGAACCTTTATTTTCTGTTTGTAATTGCTCATTCTCCCACTTGACTCTTGGATGTTATCCTTAGGTAGTTCTTCGCAGAGTTAAGGTCCACTGTCTGTCTTCTTTTGAATGAACAAGTAAGTCCCTTTCTTCTATCCTCCTGTCCAGTGTGGGCTGTGTTTTTCATCCTGGAGCTGATTTTTCTAGGTAGATAGTAGTACATTGGAGCAGGCTATGGTGATGGTAGAGAGAGAGGCCTTTGCTCAGTCCAGGAAAGGCTGGAAGTGAAGTATTTTCCAAAGAATTTCTGTTTATCCCTAATACAGAATGAGACTGTCTAACTAGCAAGGACATGAGCAGACCGAAGTTTCTAAACATTCTGAATTTGGTCCCAGGCATTATGGTTCTCCAAGGGCTCTTTTCTAAAGGCAGCTCTCAATTTCCATTGATCCAAGAAGTGGAAAAATATACAGGGTCTGCTCATCTGACATTGTATTCCAGAAAGTCTGTACCTTTAGTTTTGAATAGAGGGGGTAGGGATAAAGAAAAAGAGTGTTGGGAGCTCTCTAAAGATGCATCAGCTAAAGGACAATTGGAATTAGCATCAGAACACCTTTGATGAAAGGAAGGAAGAAAGAGCTGAGTCTCTGAATGAATGATAGATTATTCACTGTCAGGGGAAAGAATGGAGCAAGACACAAATAGCAGCCAAATGCAGGACATGCCAATTTTGTTCTAAAATGGTGTGCATGGTACTGTAGCAGCCCTCCAGGGAGTTCAGTGCTACAGCCAAATTCTTCAGGAGCAGATGTGGGGGGTGGGAGTGGTGAAAGAAAAAGTAGGGGAAAGAGAGTTAGAGACAGAGACAGAGAGACATACAGGGACAAAAGACAAAGATAAAGACAGAGAGACAGGGTCAAAGATATGGCCAGTGGCAAAGAGCCGGGGGACAGAGAAAGAGGTTAGAAAGACAGGGACAGAGAAAAAGAAAGATAGAAACAGAAAATAGGCAACAAAAACAGAAGGATAGGGACAGAGAACAAAAAGCAAAGATAAATAGAAAAAGAAGTTGGAGGGAAAGAAGAGAAAAGGCTTGGCCACCAGCATTATATAGTGATATAATTTCTCTAAGTTTTGCTTTTAAATTAGAAAACAGATTACAACTTCCCAAGGAATCTCAGATACTGTAAAGAAGTACAAGAACTCAGTATGAGTAATTAATCACCAATTACTTTATTTGATATCATCAGAAATAAATACTTTAAGGGTACTCAGCATCCTCCAATCTCTCATAGGACCAATGGGAATGGGAAGACAAAAAGAAATGGAGACATGGAAATTTGGAAGGAGAAATGTCCATGTAGCCTACAGTCCTGGTTAGGAAGAGACCATCTGATCCAAGGACCTTTGTTCCAAATACTTTACAATACTTAAGACCCCTGGAAGACCAGAAACCAGGCCCTTAAATGTAGCTCCACTATTAAATTCTGTTTAACTTGGTACCAACCAGTGTCCCTCTTGGCAAGACTGACTGATGTGACTACTTTCAACAACCTTAAGCACCATTCCTTTGCCCTTTGCTCCTGGACCAGCTATGATACATCTTTTCCTGACAGGAATCTGTGCAGGAAGGAGTGTCTTTGGAGACAGTGCCCTCTACAACCATGAGTCTTGAATGATTCCAAATTTTTGCTTTGCAATCTGTGTAGGCACCACACTTCAGGGTCATGGAGTCTTTATCTTGTCATCAAAAAGTCCCTGTCAGTTTTAGCTGGTAGTGGTGCTACCTTTTTTCAGAATTAAAATTTAGGGAGATAGAAAAACTCTTTCTTCCCATCCAAAGCCATAGTTACTGGCGATGTTAAAAGGAGCCCAGACTTCTAACATCAACAAGCCAGGATCTGGTTGCCAGCTGCCTAATCTTAACTTGGATTTGGTCTGGCAGGGAATGGCTTTGGACAGAGCCCAATCTTACCTTGGTGAAGGTCAAGCAATCCTTATCCTGGTCTCTGTCCTTCATCTCAAAGTCATAAAGTGCTTTGCCCTGGGGTAGGGCCTGTGGCAAAGGCCGGAGACACTGCACATAGCTGGCAGGCAGGAAGCCATGTACTCCATGCAGTTCTCCATGGAACCAGTGCTCATCCACCCTGCGTCTCAGGATGATCACATCACCCTTGTTGAACTTGAGGTCACCGGGTTCTTTCCCCTCATAACTGTAGAGGGCTTTGCCGTAGGGAAGCTGGGAGGGATTCTGAAATAGAAAAAATTCCCAGGTTATTATTTTTGGCATGGCCTTCCTGCCACCTAGGAGGTGTGTGCTTGCTTCCCTGGTGGAATGAAGACATCCAAGTCCAGTGAATACCTACAGCATGTCCTCCCATGGAAATTATTTCAAAAAAGCACCTACCTGTGAAAGAAACACACAAGCCCATGATTCTACCCAAACAAAGAGAGTATCCATACTAATAATTCCCCCTCAGAGCCTAGTTGAGAGAAGAGGTTTATCCCAGGCTCTTCACATGGACTGGAAAGGACTATGAAGCAGAAGCTAAATGATCTTGATTCACAAATGAGAACACTGAGACATAGAGAATTTTTTTTGGTAGTAGGCTACTCAAGTGGTCTAGGTCAGAACAGAATCTCCATTCGGATGGTCTAACTGTAGGATGATCTTACCCTGCACTGTATGTTGAAAGATGTTCTCATGGTAATATCTCTAGCTGGCATATTTCTAGAAGTTGTCATCGAACAAAATTTTCCTGACTTCATCAACTAAAACTTCACAGCAACTTATAATATTGTCAAGGGGGTGATCAAGTTAAAAAACGAAAAACAGGCCTAAACCTATTGCGCTTTGTGGCCTTCCAATTCAGTGGTATGTGCTGAAGATGCAAAAACATGAGAAAACTTGAGCATGGAAAGCCAAAGCCATTCCCAGGGCCCTGGACCCTACTGAAGCAGTACTTCTAACAAGTGGTCCCCAGCTGTCCTCAACCACAACACATACATTTTTAATGCTGAAAGTAGATTGATCCAGAAATACTACTTCAAGAGTATAAAGAAGCATTGTCTTTCTCTCTCTCTTTTTTTTTATTTCTCTGTATCTGATTTGGGTGTCAAACCCAACTGTACTGAGGAATTACTCCTGGTTCTGTGCTCAGGGATCATTCCTGACACTGATCAGGGAGACTATGTTTGATACCAGGTATTGAATATAGTCAGTCACATGCAATGAAATAATCCCTGTACTATCTCTCTAGCCCTCAAAATAGCATTCTCTTAATGTCATGGCATGCTTACTTTATCATTTATCTCATCAAAAATTAGACAGCACAAGCAGAGGTTTATCATTTTTGGTCTCAAACAGTAACTAATTCTGAAATACAAACAATTCTTGGTGATCTCCTGGTCTTAGCAGTAAGACTAAATTCTAAAAAAAATTGACATCATGTTCAGTTCCTAGGCTGCTTTCACTTAACTGGATTTTTTTAAAATAAAGATTTGCAGAATTAGGCCCTCCTCTTTACAGGTCTGAATCGCTACCTGCTCATCTTAGTAAGCACTGCTAAAGGCCAGTTCTTTGTCAATGGAAAATCAAACAAAAACTCTCCTATTGTCTCTATGTCAATGGCCAGCAATTTTTCTAACAGAAGGAGCTTTTTCTTTTACCAGGGATGCCTATGCCAAGGCTTTCTTTAGTATTCAAATCAATCTATAAAGCACAAAAGCTTAAAGCAGTAGTACATGGAAAGGGGCTTTATAGAGCATTTAATAGCATGTTAGAAACTCAATCACTCTACATTTATGTTTTAGCAATGTCAGATCCAAGCAGTTGAGAGAGAACCCGCTGGCAAATTGACAAACAGCAACCACTAAGCAATTAAATAGCAACACCAGAGGACTTTTCATTGCAGAACTAAAGAAAGAAAAAAAATTCTTTTGCTTCCAATAACATGGTCCTCAATAGCGGTTTACTATCAGCACAATAGATTGTAACAGGCCCCAATTTTAGTGATTTTAGAGAGGAAGAAAAATGGGTAATTTGCAATTCAAATACAGGAATAGGAAAAGATTAGAAGGGAATGTTGGCTGTAGTCCACTCCCAAAATTCCATTGCCAGTCAGTTCCTGGTCCAAGGGTTCACAATTAGGAACATTTGGTCCCCAGGGGGATGTGAAGTGATGTCTTAAGACATTGATTGTCACAGTGAAAAGTGGATAAGGTTGGCATCTAAGAGCTAGAGGACAGTCTACCTCGCAAAGAATTCTCTTGCCCTGGAACAAGCATTGTGAGGGGTATAAAACCTAACCAAGTTGTGTAGTTAAATTTGTTAAAAAGCAGAGCCACTATTTTCTTTCACTTGAACTTGATATTGAGGAGTTAAATTTCGCATTTATTTTCACAATGGGAGTATTTTCACTCAAGCATACAAATACACTTTGAGGTAAGAGGTGTTAAGCAATCGGAAGAAAAAATTGAGATGTGGGACCCATTAATCTTAAGTTTCAACAAACTTAACTTTGAAAACAGAACTCAAGGGAAATATTGGAGGTTACCAAGATCAAACAGTCGTATGAACATTGAGTACAAATAAAAAATGATCAGACTTAGGTACCAAATCCAAACGACAACAGGATCGATACTCAATCTACAACAAGCTAGACACAGAGAGGACGGACCACTTACACTAACAGCCCAGGGAGCAAAGGAGGAGGATATGGGATGGATGCTGGGAACGAGTGGGAGAGGGAGGACAACATTGGTGGTGGGAATGCCCCTGATTCAATGTCACTGTATACCTAAAATTTTACTGTGAATGATTTGCAATTCACTTTGGTCAAAATAAAATATTTATTAAAAAAGAAAAAGAAAAAAAAGCACCTTTGTCACAGCCTCTATTTCCTTCTATTTTCAGATGAGGGGGGCATTTCTCAGAAGCAATAATTGAATCTCCTAAGGCTTTTGCTCACATACCCGTGGGACTGAGAGCTGGAAAGACAAGAGTAGGTGCTTGTGCTTCTGTGGGTTCTCCCTTTCTGTACATGCCCCTACTGGCTCCTGTGGTTTATTCTCTAATTGGGTTATCACCAGCTCTAGTTCAGATGGCACAGCTGGCTTGCAGAAATGGGCAACAAGGAAAAGCCTGGGTAGAGATGAGACAGTAATAGATACCACACAGGAACTTAGCTTCTGAAACACTTTGAGCAGTGTGTTATCTCTGTTTCGATAAGGCATGCTCTCCTGACATGCAGGCAGTGGCTCTCCACAATGAGCATGTCCCCATGAATTTTAGCCCTGTGACTTGAAGTCAGGCCACCATCTATAATGCCATCATCTCTCCCTGTTTCTGTGTGTTGATTTTCAAAGCTCCCTGGGCTTGCAACTTCCCTTCTAAGTGGAGGGCTCGTGTCATTAACCATTTTCTTCATCATTTTTTCCCTGTACATTTCATGGCTCACTGAAGCCATACTCTGTCTCTGGTTTTCTTGAGTCTGCAGGAACCCTACTCTCCTCTCACTGCTAAGAGAGGATCTAGGTCCTTTTGTTTCCTCTGTGAACTTAGAATTGGAGTCCAGATTTGCTGGACTCCAATTCTAAGCTCACACAAAGAGAATTCAACACTTTATCAATGACTCTTAAGATTCGTATCTTCTGCCTTAGCCAATACAAACCTCTACCAGGGTTACTCAGATCCCAGTAGCATATTTTGGTAACAAATGCCCTAATGTAAAGTTGATTCTTCTATTCAGTGGTAAACCCCACCCACCCACCCACCCCATCACTTGAGGAGGGTTGTCCAAATTCTTAGGCATGGCAGCAAGACTCCCTACGTGAATTTTAGCACAATTTCTAGTTACAGGCCCTGGTGCTCCTCTTCAACCCTTGACCCTACTTATACAGAGCATTCTCATTCATAAACAGTACATGCCCCTGGAGTCTTTAGGATTTTGCTGTATTCTCTAACCTCTTCCATTTTGTTTCTCTCTTTCATACACAAAGAACCTGAACAAAGCTGAAATGCATTTGCTGCTAATCTGGGGAGTGAGGAGAGGCCTGACTTTTGGAGGGTGCCATACTTATTAAATCATGACCTCAAGTGTCTCCTAAGATAAGATCTAGATATGATAGGGTGGGAAACTTCTAACTGAAAGCTCTGGTGGTTAAACTCCCTGCCTACCAATATGCCTCATCAATTCCAAATAAGGTATCATCCAGTTCCAGGGGAGAAACACTCATACAGACAAGGGAAAGAAAAGGACCCTGCTCTTCACTGAACAGTACAGTGAAAGTAGAATCAAAGGAGAGAACAGACACACAGATCTGACCTCAGCTGCTCAGGCAGAGAGACGCTAGCCACATGATCATGGTCAGAGGGATGCAACACTACTACTGTCTGCTCTCATAGAGCATAAGAATAAGGCTGAGAGAGAGAGAGAGAGAGAGAGAGAGAGACAGAGAGAGAGAGAGAGACAGAGAGACAGAGAGAGGAAGGCGAGGTAGGAGTGAACCTATGCCATTTTGCCACCCATCCACAGCCCTCCAAAACAAGCAAAACTGAAGAGCAAAACTAAGATTGACTTTGAGTCTTTTTTAAACCATGGGACACATGAGGTGGGGAGTGGGGCAAAAAATAAAGTCAGGATGCTACCTAGAGACAGTGTGTGGAGGGGGATTAAAATCTAATAGCTTGACTCTTAATTATAGAAACATATATAAAAGCAGATTCTTACTTACAGTATCCTTCCTTTATGAAACTTTTCTAAAATCAGGTGATCCATGATTAAGGCCAGAGACAGGCTGTAGTGACTGCGAGGGGAAAACTTCTGCAAATGTATGGCGCCAACCAAAAGAATATCTACAACTACAGTAGCCCAGCCCAACTCAGACAGAGCATGTCTCTCCCATAATCGTTTCCTTTCTGTTCCCAGATTGTAGCCCCCCCCACCATAAATGCTCCCTTGGGATCAATTGTATTCAAACACTGTCATTATATGGGCTCAAGACATTAAAGAAAAAAAATAAATGGAAAGGGAGAAGTACATCTGGAATGTCTACAGGATAATTAATACCAGCCATCCCTTCAAGGCATTAATAATAATTAAAACTTATAATGTCAATTTCATGGCTCATTACTCAGATGCAGCACACAATTTGATGAGGCTTATCCTGTGGAGATAAAGGTGCTCGCGCACTGCAGCAGTTCCCTCTCTACAGCATCAACACAGCAGCAGGCTTTGACAAATATGCTGCCATCATGTGGTCTGGACAGCTCAGTGGTGCTTACTTCTCTGGAAGAATGGGTAAGTAGGTGCCTGAATCACACTGAATGTAAAGAGGATATGGCCTGGTACTAGGTGGCTTACTCCTACAAATCTCCCAGAAACTTAAACTAAAAAGCCTGGGCAAGAATTCAGAAAGAAGGGCCAGAGCAATAGTACAGTGGCAGGGAGTTTGCTTTGCACATGGCCGACACCAGACAGACTCTAGTTCAATTCCCGGCATCCCACATGGTCCCCCAAGCCTGCCAGGAGTAACTCCTAAGCACCTCTTGATGTTAAAAAAAGAATTCACAAAGATCTTACATGTCTTTTCAGCTCTAAGAATATGACATGCTTTTCTAAATATTAGTCCTACCCAATATTCATCATAGTTCTAATTATAATAAACAAAGAAGGCCCCAGACTCTATCTTCTTAAATGTTGTGTTGCAACTCTATATAGTGTCATGTAACTTTTGAAAGTTTTATCTTAAATATATGTCTAATTATCAGTTTGTCTACCTATTTCATTCTACCTATTGATTTGTCTATTTCATATACCTGGAAATATGTAAAATTTTCTCTGATTAAAAGGAGAAATACACCAGCAGAAGATGAAAAAGTGTCTTAAATGGCAAAGAACTTTGGGATGAATTTCAAAGAAACAGTATAAGAATCATTGGCAACCCAGAAGGTCAGGGAAAACAACTTCTAGGAAGAAACAAGTCAAAGAGCATTGAGAAGTTCCCATAACTGGTACGTGTGGGAACCCACATCATGGATGCCCAAAGGGTTCCAGTTAAAAGAAATCCAAATAAAATACTCCAAGACACATTCTAATCAGAATGATGCAAACCATAGATAAGTGATAGAATACTGAAAACAACAAAATCAAAAATGAAAACAAAAATGAAAAATACATGTAAAAGAGCATTCTTAAGATGCACAGCAAATTTATAAAAATCCTGTCACAAAGACAATAGTAGGATAATATATATTCCATGTATATATATATATATGGAAGTGAATGTCTCACCAAGAATACTTTACCCAATCAGGTACTCACTAAGATTTGAATGAATGATACATTGTTTACTGATTAAAAAGGAACTCAGAGAGTCAAAAAAAGTCCTTAAGATTAAAAGTTAGGGGGAACTCTACTACAAAACAAAGCCCACAAACACACCATACTTTTACAAAAAGATGGCACAAAATTCCATGACAATCTCTCTCAATGCCAATAGACTAAATGCATCAGTTAAGAGACACATAGTTGCAAAATGGATCAGAAAATTTAATCAAGCATTCTGATGTCCTGCAGGAAGCACATTTAGATAGAACAAACACAGACTCCAAGTTAAAGGTTGGAAGACAATTATTTAAGCAAACACCTCCTAAAAAAGACTGATATAATAATAGCAGATCACAGAGATTTGAGGCTCAAAAAGTTTATGAGAGAGCAAAGGTCATTTCTTAATAATCAAGGGATATTTCAATAAGGAGGATGTCATAGTCCTTAGCACTCTTTAGCAGCATACAATGAGGGTCAGAAAAATACTTAAAGCAACTGCTAATAGACCACATACTGTGCAATAAAACATACCTCCACAAAATCAAAAGGATAGAATTTGTGTCAACTTTCTGTCCAGACTATAATTATAGTAGTGAATTACAAATAGAAACATAGATAACTTTAACACCTAGAAATTAAACATCTCACTTCTGAATAATCAGTGCAGCAGAGAGGAAATCAAAAACAAAATCAAAAGATTCATGGAAAGAAATGAAAATAAGGACAGAAAATATCAAAAATTTGTGGTACATGGTTAAAGCTGTATTGAAATGAAATATAATAAAGTATTATAGCTTTGCAAGCATTCATCAGGAAGAAAGGGCCTACATAAATAACTAGATGACACAGCTTAAAAAAAACAGAAAATGACCAACAGCAGGAGTTGAAAGCAGGCAGAGGAAGGAAGTAATAAAACTTAGAGTAGAAATTAATGAACTGGAAACCAAAACAAGAACACCAAAATCAATGAAAGCAAAAGATGGTACCCAGAATAAAATAAACACATTGATAAACTATTACCGAGACTCATAAAGAAAAAAAAAACAAAGAATCCTAATAAACTGAATCAGTAATGAAAGAGGGGATGTCACAACAGACACTAAAGAAATTGAAAGAATAAAAAGAGATTACTTTGAGAATCTTTAACACAGAAATGAGAAAAACTATAAGAAATGGATAAGTTCTTGGACTCTTTCCAAAGTTGAACCAAGATGATTTGAAGTTTCTAAACAGACCAAACAAAAACCAGGCTCAGATGAACTCACTACTGAATTCTTTCAGACCCATACAGAGGACCTATGGCCAATATTTTTAGGCTCTTTTAGGAGTTGAAGAAACAGAAACACTCCCAAAAGCAGACAGACATCACACACACACACACACACACACACACACACACACATACACACACACATACACACACAAAGATTAAAGGTTGATATACATGTTGAAGAACACAGATGCAAATATCTCACTAAAAATATTAGCAAATGCAATCCAATTATGTTTCAGGAAAATCATACAAACTATGACCAAGTACAATTACCCCAGAGATGCAAGGATAGTTTAACATAAACAAGTCAATCAACATAATAAAATAAGTCATGTGAACATATACTTAATGAAGAGAAAAATTTGAAAAAAATCCAAATCCCATTAATTATACAAACTCAATAATAAGAAAACTTAAAATGTTTTCTTCTATATAATCAAAACCCTTTACCACAAGCATACACTAAACATATTCAATGGAAAAATCTAAAAGCTTTCCCTATAAAATCTGGGAGAAAACCAGGTTTCCCACTCTCACCACTTTTACTGGAAGTATTTGCCATAGAAAGTAAGCAAGAAAAAATGTTGAGGGATTCACATAGAAGTTAAATCATTGTTTGTGGATGACATGATACTATATTTAGAAACTTCAAGAGAATGAAATAAAGCTTCTAAAAACAATAGATTTTTTTTTGTTTTTGTTTTTCAGGCCACACCCATTTGATGCTCAGGGGTTATTCCTGGCTAAGTGCTCAGAAATCGCCCCTGACTTGGGGGGACCATATGGGACGCCGGGGAATTTAACCGTCATCCTTCCTTGGCTAGTGCTTGCAAGGCAGACACCTTACCTCTAGCACCACCTCACCGGCCCCGAAACAATAGATTTTTATAATAAAGTGACAGTTTACAAAATTAATATGTAAGAATCTATGGCTTTTCTATATACAAATAATGGAAGAGAAGAAGAGATATTGAAAAAAACAATTCCATTCACAATTGTGCATTAGAAAATCAAGTACCTTGGGACCAGAGAGATAGCATGGAGGTTAGGTGTTTGCCTTTCATGCAGAAGGACAGTAGTTCGAATCCCAGCATCCCATATGGTCCCCCGTGCCTGCCAGGGCCGATTTCTGAGCATAGAGCCAGGAGTAACCCCTGACCACTGTTGGGTGTGACCCAAAAATCAAAAAATCGATCAACTAAAAAGGTAAAATCCCTATTTAAAAAAAAACTTATGAAATACTACAAGAAATAAAAGAGGACATAAGGAAATGGAAAAACAACACTGCTCATGAGTTGGGAATATTAACATCATTAAAATGGCAATACTCCCCAAAGTGTTAGACAAATATAATGCAATCCTTTTAAGAATACCCATTAACGTTTTAAAAATAGATCAAACACTCCTGAAATTCACATGGAACAATGAACTACCATAAATAGCTCAAGCAGTCCTTGGGAAGAAGATGGAAGGCATCATTTTCTCCCAACTTAAATTGTATGATAAAGTGGGAGTAATTAAAAATGCATAGTTTTGGAATACAGACAGTCCCTAAGGTCAATAGAATAGACTTGAATACCTTGAGGCAGACCCTCAGTAAATGGCATCAGTAAATTGGCATAAGACCTAAAACTATCAGATACATAAAGGAAATGTATGTCAGAGAGGTAGAACTCTCCATGACATTGAAGCTAAAAGAATCTTTAAGACTAAAACACCACTGACAAGGCAAATAGAAGTAAGGATAAACAAATGAGACTAAATTAAACTAAGAACCTCCTCAAAGGAAATAATGACCAGGATATGAAAACTTCCCACACTTTGGGTCTCACTATACACTCAATACCCATTTGAGAAGGGGTTAATATCTAAGATATATAAGGTCCTAGTAGCTTTTAATCAGAAAAAATTATCTTAACACCATCAAAAATAGGGAGAAGAGATATACAGAAACTTCCTTAAAAAAGAAATATATATATATATATATATATATGTCCAAAAGACACATGAAAAAGGTGTTTCTAATAAGATAGACAATCAAAACATCAATGAGATATCTCATACCACAGAGATGGGCATACAAAAAGAATAACAGAAACAAGTGTGGCTTAAATGAATGGGAAAAGACACTCTTATTGGAAAATAGATTTTTCCAGCCTTTTGGGAAAGCAATATAACCATGTCTCAAAAAAAAAAAGAAAAAGAAAGAAAGAAAGAAAGAAAGAGAGAAAGAAAGAAAGAAAGAAAGAAAGAGAGAAAGAAAGAAAGAAAGAAAGAAAGAAAGAAAGAAAGAAAGAAAGAAAGAAAGAAAGAAAGAAAGAAAGAAAGAAAGAAAGAAAGAAAGAAAGAAAGAAAGAAAGAAAGGAAAAGAAAACTATAAATTGAGTTTCTATATGACCCTTCAATATAATTCCTGAGATTATAGCCTAGGGAGTTAAAAGACAATGTAAAAACGGCTTCTGCACCCATGTTCAATACAGCATT
The DNA here is from genome assembly GCA_004027635.1 of Crocidura indochinensis. Classification (NCBI taxonomy): domain Eukaryota; kingdom Metazoa; phylum Chordata; class Mammalia; order Eulipotyphla; family Soricidae; genus Crocidura; species Crocidura indochinensis. Next base: position 15,319 of record PVKC010027060.1, read on the forward strand.
ATTCACAATAACCAGAATCTGGAAACAAGCTAAGGGCTGGAGAATAAATGAGTGGCTGAAGATACTATGATACATCTACACAATGGAATATGAAGTCATAAAATTTGCTTATATAAAGATGGATATGTAGAGTTTTATATTTAGAAAATGAGTCAGAGGAAGAGGCCTAGATAGAATGATCACACTTATTTGTAGCAATCATTGGGAAAAAGAACATGGGAGGAATTACTTTCCCCAATTTTAAGCTTTACTACAAAGCAACAGTTATCAAAACAGCATGGTATTGGAACATGGACAGGCCCTCTGACCAGTGGAATAGGCTTGAATACTCAGAAAATGTCCCCCAGATATACAGTCAGCTAACCTTTGATAAAGGAGCAAAAAACCCTAAATGGAGCAAAGAAAGCCTCTTCAACAAGTGGTGTTGGCACAACTGGCTAGCCACTTGCAAAAAATTGAACTTAGACCCACAGCTAACATCATGTACGAAGATAAAATCCAAATGGATCAAAGACATTGATATCAGACCTGAAACCATAAAATACATAGAACGACACG